>JAODTK010005777.1:0-190290 GCA_026419785.1 Sclerodactyla briareus | reverse complement strand
TGACGATGCGGTGAAGTTGATTGAAATCATAGCACGATCCGTGAAAACTCGATCCAGTCCGTATGATGTCACCTAAAGATCAGTAAAGTACCGACAGGCGTTCTCGGGACAACGTTGGGAGTGGTGGACCGCCTCCCTGCTCCCCCTTCGTACGCTACGGTCATGTTGCAGGAAGCGGTGATTATCCCCTCATACTATGAATTATGAACATATACATCATTTTGTTGCCCCCGTAAATGTGCTTACAAGCCTTCCCGACTTCGCCTCTCTTGACCTCAGCTAGGTAACCTCAGACCCGACTCCAAAACAGTAAGGCTCATCTTCTGTCTTTATAACGGTAAGCTACAGGTCAATCTAACCTAATGGATGTTTGCATTCTTTAGATATCGTTCTTACGAGAAGCGTCACATATGCTCACCCAAGACACATCCCAATGCTGGCTGCCTAGATTACTTGGCCTTCGGCAAACTGAATAAACAAGTGCACGTCAAAACGTCTGATAGCTGCGGACAGCAAAATTCCTGAGGCGAATAACACGCCCTGGTTTCCTAAAGGACACTGCGCTTGTTCATAGAGGTCATATTGTGGAGAAGTAAAACTGTATCTATAAGTCCCAACCCCATTTCCATACGATTTCCTATGTGTAGTTATTGGCCTTCAAAGTTGGGCCTTTAGCAGAGAAGAAATAGGGAGAATCCAATTGCGCAATAACGCATGACGTCCACACATGGACAACACAGGAAATTATGTTATGTATTGATTGTTGGGCATTTTGTTTGAATAGTCAACATTTAGCAGAAGTTCTGTTGTCTTTCCCTCACCAAAGGAACCATCAACACCTACAAACCCACTACAGCACTCCTCTCTCATAGCTAATCTTTCCGAAAAAAAAAAAGTGATTTAATGTTTATTTAATCTAAAACAAGGAATGTTGCAGGGTTGTGCAAGTATAACATCATTTATTATTGATGAATGGGCATTTCGATCTTGCGCAATACCCATGCTTCACAATACACCAACTTCAAATGACTATAACTCCGTTAACAGAAAGTTCTATTGAACTTCCGTTTTTGGACAGACGCGTTCAGTTTTTATCCAGCTTGAATGGGCCCCTAGTTCAAGCTACGGCACTGTCGGTTCCCTTGTTCGATTTTAGGAAAATACATACATGTCCTATGGTTTGTACAACACAAGTGCACGACCACGACATGACGTTAACGTAGCCACGTATCAGGCGTTATCAACTCATAATTGCTATTTGGGAGAAACAGATGTTATAGATACAGTGACAGAAATAGTTAAAGTCACTATATACGAGAGAGAGTTTCCGAGAAAATTATTTGCCGATTCATACACTTTTCTTGATCTTTCGAGAATGTAAACATTGAGACACCGGAGTATCCTTTTTTGTTGAAACGTTTCTCGTAGTTGACAATCCGATACAGATCAATCACTCGGGGCCATACACATCAGAACGACTGATCGGAGTTCTTGGAATTTCATGATTTTTCAAAACGGTTTTTTATTCATTTTTATGCCGAGATTATCGTAAGAAGTTTGGGAATGGAAGACTAACGGAGCAAAAAGCTAGCAGCTGGACGAGATAGGGTGAATATCATGTTTCTTTTCGAAAACGACTTCTAAAATTTCGGTGTTGTGCTGGTTGTGTTACTGCAGTGCAGTGACGATGTCATACTCATACTAGCCTAGTAGGCATAGCCTATACAATATTTATGGTGGTGGCCACTTCACGACTACGGACAAAATCCCATACGAATAAGAGAAACCGGAGTTGTTATTCGTAAGGAAAATCCGGACGAATAAGATAGAAATATGGAACGTTATTCGTACGGAAAATCCCGTAACGAATAAGAAACAGTGGTTTTTATTCGTACGGAAAATCCGTTCACCACGATGGGAAAATCAGAAAACAGTTGTAATCTCATTACACTGCAACCTGAATTGCTTCGTTGCTAATATAGGCTACCCGCATATAATTTATTCCTCATCAATTATGGGTGGGTGTGACTGTTTATTTTCTTTTAAATGCACGTAAACCCTTGAGGTGAAACCTTTGGTGTCACGACCGCGCTATGGCAGGGCCGTAGCTAGGTCCCGTTAGGGGCACGTGTCGTCATGTCACGCGGGGCATAAATAGAAATAACTTCAAATACTTTAAGAGTCCGTGAAACCCTATAAGGTTTGGTGTAAATCCGGGGGGTCCGAGATTTGGGAAAAAATGGGAAATTGGTGAAAAATTGATAATTTGGCCAATTTCAGCTCGTTAACACGATAACTTAAACCCACCTGGATGAATTAAGGTCATACTTGGTATTATGGGTTCCCCGTGATGAGTACATGATCCCTCTTGTTGGGGTCGGGGCACAAGGTCATTGAGAGGTACAGAGAGGTCATAAGTATAAAAATTTGTTAAAGTCCAGAATGCCTGATCCGATCGGGCTTGGAAACTCGGGTATGCCGCTTTCTTGATGATGAGTACAAGAACCTATTTTTATGGTTGCATTCCGGGGGACAGATCCCAGGAAAATTTGAAAAACGGATATTTTGCCTATTTTAGCTTGTTAACACAATAACCAACCCCACTTGATGGCTCAAGTGTAACGAATAGTCGGTATCGTTCTGATCATGTTTGAAATTTGGTGTCCTAGCTTTCATATAGCGCGCACAGGACCCCATTGTTTTTTTGGTTTAGTTCGGGGTGAATTTTGGTCAAAATTGAAAATTTGTGATATTTCAATATTTTGCCCAATTTGGCTTGTAAACATAATATCTCAACTTCACTTGGATTGATGAGGCCCATACATGGTAAATTGTGTTCCCCACATTGAGTACATGAGCTCTATTGTTCTGGGTCAGGTCAGAGGTCATCTGAGGTCACCATAGCACAAAGTCTGAAAATCGGGTGAAAGTCCAAAGTGTTTGGGTGTTAGCTCTTATCAAGAGTATGAACCCTATTGGTGGTTGGGACAGAATGGGAAATTTTGTCAGATGTTAGGTGCCCATAATGCTGTGCAATTCTCCCATTTGTCCTTTTGTCTAGCTATGGTTGTCAGAAAGAGTCAAGGAATCCGTAAGCCTATGGCTTCTGGTTGAAACACTAACCCTTTCTACCGATAATTTGGATCCCATGGCTTTCTGGGAAGTCAGCTCCCTCCCCCCCCCCCCCAACTTTCCCCGTCTATTGAGTTCATCTATGCTGATGTAACTCTCCTACATAGGCCTAATATATAGACTACCTGTTTTAACGGATTTACCTACATGACCCTGAATGTTGCGCCCTTCGCGCACACTATTGTTGTCCTCTCTGTGCAGGTCAGGCCTTTCTCCATATGGAACTCTATCCCTCGAATAGAATGATTTAAAGGACAACTACAAGGATACTTTTTTTTTCGTGCCAAAAATGACCCCTAGATGACCTTTTGACCTCAATTCCTGACAACCACCAAGCCTCTCACTCAGTGATCTTGTGAATCAAGTTTTTATCATGATCACCACACCTGCAGGAGGAGTACAATTTGAATCAATTATGACTGACTAATTGATAGATAGATAGAATGGATGAATATGACTTGCACGATCACAGTAGCTCACCCAGCCATATGGCTGTTGGGAGCTAGCTAAAAAAAAAAAAAAAAACAAACAAATATCAATGGAGTGGCGCTACTGCCTGGCATGAGGGCACCCCCAAATTTTGATCAATAAGATACATTGGGGGCCATCTGCCCCTGCCTCGTACGCTACTGCAAGAACAAAATTTTGAAGATATCCTTAGATCGATAGTGATAGTGAGAAAGTATTGATCTTGCATCATTCGAACTGTGTCAAGACATAGGAAGCTGAAGCGGGCACTGACTCGCCAAGCTCCTTCATTAATAATGTAAGAAAGGAAACACTTCTCGGGCCAGACAACTCCTTTTCACTTTCTAAATATACGCTAACAACTGGCCATCAGCCTGCAGTTCCTCCGTTCTGTATTTCCTATTCATATGCAAACATTCTCTCGCATAGCTGGTTCCCTATCTCACTATTTGATATGCCCCTCAAGCCGGTTAGGCTAGGGCAAGGAGACACAGATCTTCTTTCCATGATTCTGCTCTCAAAGAATACGCAATTTCTGATTCTAGGCTGGTGGCTAGATCACTCTTCTTTTTGTTGCAAGTTTCTTTAAACACCTCGTCCATCCTGAGCTAGACCTGATCCATCGTATGCCTGAGTGACCGGCCGTCCTGTGCATGACTTACTAAGACTATACTCTGCAACCTGCCAGGCCAGCGCACGCATTTGTCCGTCAGTAGGGTAATTATTTCGTACGAATAATGACAACTACGTTCTTTCGTAGGAGATTTCCGTACGAATAGTCACAACTTTATTTATATTGCCGTGACTTCTCATTCTCACGTTCTAACCAGTCTGACCAGTCCCAGCTATAAAAATATGATGATTATGATATGAAACTTTAAAGAGTAACTGTGCGTTGCTGTGCACCTAATTAGTGGGGCTCATTAAAACGGATACTGGGTCCGTAATGCTTGGTCACATAACTTCCTGATTCTGAAACCTGCAATTGAAAAAGAGTTTTGTGACTGTGTCTGTGAGCAGTCATCAGTATTATTTTCTAATATAATCTTGGCCTAGCCTAGAAAATTGCACAATGAGTTGTTAGGGAATGTAAATCAGGTGTCTGAGCTGTTTGCGGACGCGTAGCCAGCTTTATGAGTCGGGGAGGGCGAGACAATTTATTCTGGATTTGGACATTTCTCCCTGGGTTTTTCCAGGGCCTAGGAACCGTGGGGCCCTTGATCACCATCCCTCATCAGAAACTCTTCATTTCTCATAAATTATATTGGGAGGCAATCACAGAATACCCACCAGAGGAGTCCAACGTCACTGCTGACTATGCATCGCCTTGAGAATGACGCCGCACTGGAGAGTGGTGTGGTGTTGATGGTGTGGTATTCTGGAGTTTGTATCTCTATTTGTATCAGCATTCATTAGGCCTAATGCGTTGTGGGGCCTATTGGATCGTGCTGCCGTCAAAAAGAAATATGGGCAGATGTAGAGCCATCGGTTCTAATAAAAGCTGTGTCACACTACAAACAGAAGGCACAAACACCCCTCAATCTCTCTGTCTTTACATACCACCGAACAACACGTGGCGCATGAAGATTCCTCGTTTGTCGTGTCCAGTCCTGTGGCTATATATTAACAACATGGTTCGAGTGTAACTGGATTAGCATAGCAGTTTGCTAGCACATTGGCATGATTGCTATCATATCCAAAATTGATTAGCATTTTTGTAAATGTAACAACACACACTAAGGCTTGGAAAGTCCTGCCATTTCCATTGAAGAGTGCTAATCAAAACGAATCACTAAATTGAACCCTGCTTACTGCTTAGCGTCCCTGCCTGCTTCTTTTTTGTCAGCCGCCTCCTTTCAGTAGGTCATAGAGCCAGAATGACTTTTTTGGTATCATTAGTGTCAAAATTTTCCCATCGCATCGGCATCCGGCCGTGTACTCAGTGTAGTAGGCTACGTGAACACGTAACAACCCGGGGGTCTTTGCATTAGTTACATAATACGAATTTTGGCATCTATCCGCCGAAACTGGGCCCGAAAGTTTGTTGCGGCCCTGCCGATAACCTCTGCCATGGATTCAAGAACATTTATGTTACGTGTTACATGTTATAAGTATTGATTACTGTCCATTCTAACTATACCGAATCAACTCAGTGTAGTGCAGGGCACGAGTGGCAACACGTATATTCTTCCCGAAGGAATCGAACACGTGTTGAATGCTAACAATTTCTACAGTAGGCTACATCGTGCATCAGGGACTTAGCTCAACGTCATGTTGCCTAGGCTCAATAACCAAGACATTTCTAAAAAGCGGAATAAAAAGAGGCGGAAATTTGGTGGTTCCTAAACAAGCAGAACAAAAAGCAAATTTCCTTTTAAAAAGCAGAAAATCTTGACACTAGGTATCATATTAATAACGGTCATTTTGTATGTCTGCATCTGAGTTTTTTTCAGAGTCAAAAACCTCCTAGTTACGGGTCTTTCCTCCGCCTTATCGTGTGTAGAGAACTCTGAGACATGCCTTTGGGTTATGATACTATATTCCACACTTTGTCGCCGTCGGTACCCTCTTCATACACTGGCCCGCTGCCCTTGTTTCGTGTCCGCGTTATAACTGTACACTCAGGGCTACCAGTTTGAAATTTATATTCGTCGGGAGATATCCTTTACGCGAGAATTTATACAGATGGTCTTTTCGTTTGCGTTTCGATACGAACGGGGACAAGAAAAGTCAAGCTGTGGTTGTCGCACTGTGGTCGAGGAAGAAAACTTTGTGATAGTTTCCAATTTTGCGAGTGGCTGTGCAAAAATTTGAAGTACCAGGCGGCCGCCCACACTAGCTCCAGCTCATAGCATCTCATGTATGTTTCTGAGGCCCGTGGTAGCATTCTCATTCATGTTCCACTGTCACTTCAAAATGAGACACCATTTCGGAGGATGCGTCTGGCGGTCATGAAACAAAAATATATATAAGGATGCTAAACCTGTTTTTTAATTTTTATTATCCATTTAACACCACTGCGAGAAGTTCAACGGTCTTTCCTTGATATCGCATACCAAACTTTTCAGATAGGTCCATGTACTATTTTCTTCCAGGGCAGCACATAGAGAAAGGAGTTCATCAATAATATATAATTATAACCTGTGCAAAACGATATATACCACACGCACGCTAGAGTAATTTTATTTGACTGCGAAAGCTTGGGATAAGCCCTTCAGTGTAACAAATAACTTTTAGGTCACTGTGCATACATGGGCTGAGTCCACTGATGTAACAGTGAATACATGACTAGGTACATTGGAGGGACTTGTAAAACTATTTAGGAAACATTCACTTTCAGGTAGCTTTTTTTGGTTTTATTTTTAGCTCAAACCAGCTAAGCTGGTGAGCTATTGGATTGGCATGTCCTCTATCTATCGTTCTATCTTTCTATCCATTGTGTTAACAATTGCCCTATTTGGGCCCCAAACGGGCCATTTCTGTGATGGATGTTACCAACTGGACACAATGTTTATTGACCCCAGGGCATGTTTGCTTTGTGAAGGTCAAGGTCAACGGTCTTCAAAGGGGCAGTATAGACCATTATAATTAAAATTTAAAAATGTATCTCCACAAATTTGGTGCACAGTGCAATGTTTGGTCTCTGATGTCTAACAGTCGACCGTCGGGGTTCAGGATTTTTTTGGTCCCGGTCCAACAAAATTGGGAAAACCCGAGGCCATTAAATTATGAAACTTCCACACATAGTACTTGAACTAGCATCTCCTCCCCACAAAATTCAATTGATGTTAACTTTACAATTATAGCAAAAATGTAATGGTCCTTGGGTAGAGGGCAATAGGGGGTAATCATAATTTTGGGTTCAAGGCCCAGTTTGTGCCCCAGGGCCCATTATATAAATTTGCAAAAATCTTGGTATCGTTTCAATTTGTTGCACAGTGCTCACATTCATTCATAAAGAATGGTCTATAGCTGTACCCTTCGGTGCCCATGGATTTTAAGGTTCCCCAAGGCCCCTTGTGGGCCCGGGTCCCCTACATGTGGAATTACCAAAATGCTTCTCCTCTTATGAATTTCCGTGCACGTGGCTGACTTCGGCTCATGTGATGGTCTAACAGCTGTAACTTTGGGGTGTTCATGAATTTTTGGTCTAAGTTCCCACATGGCAACTGGGCCCATTTTTGAAATTTCAACACCAGGACTAGAAATGCATATCTCCTCATCTCTCCCACAGATTAAAAATTTAAATTCTTTAAGTTACATGTGAAGGTCTTTGGGTAGAGGGCCCTTGAGGGTTCAGGAATTTGGGCTCAAGTCCCAGTGTGGGCCTTGGGCCCCATCATATGAAATACTGCAAGATCTTGTATTTCCTAGAAATTTGTGGACCAGTGCCATATTTTCAGAGTCATATTTGGTCCAATTGCCATACCTTCATGGTTGCCCAGAATTTAGGCCCAGTGTGGGCCCTAGGGCCCATCACTTGAAATCCACGCAAACTGCTTCTTCTCCACTTAAACGAATTTTTGTTGCACAGGCTGCATTCGTTCCATAATATGGTCTACAGCCGTACCTTTGGGGTTTCAGGAATTTTTTATTCCAAGGTCCCTTTCGGGCATGGGGCCCATTTCATGAAATTTCCACAATGGTACTTGAAATGCATCACACGCTTCATTGATTTTCTCCTAAGTTACATGTACAAGTCCTTGTGTAGAGGGCCATTTCAGGTCTTTGGGAATTTTGAACCCTAGGGCCCAATATACGAATGCTGCAAAATCCTTGTATCCCTACAAATCCTGTTGCACAGTGCTGATGTTCAGTCATAATGATGGTCTAATAGCTGTACCTTTAGGGTGTCAGGGATATAGGACCCAAGCCCATACACGTGGGCCCTGCGGCCCATGTGGAATATTTATTGACTGCTTTTGGGCCATGCATGGTCAAAAGTCGTAAAGGGGCACAAAGGCCATTGTTTGAAACTGCCTACTTGGCCTCATATCTTTAAACATTTGTCACTAATTGTACATTTGTCTTGGTACATTTGTGCGGTTTGAGCTACAGCACCGTTGGTGCTCTAGTTTATAGCTTGTTCTGAGAAAATGCTGGTGGCTCTGGAAAGGGCCATTTGGGCATCCTGAGAAGGACAGGTTTTAGCTCAAACCAGCTATGCTGGTTGAAGTACAGCTATTGGAACCCGTATGTCACTCTATCTATCTACTATATCTATTCAGTGTGTCAACATGCCTTTGGCCCCCGAACAGTCATTCTGTGATAGATGTTGACCAAACTTGGACACAATGTTTAGTGGCCCATGGGACAATGTTTATTTGTGAAGGTCAAGGTAAAGGTCATTAAAAGGGCAAGGCCAGTATGTGTAAAATTTCAAAATGTATCTCCTCATAGGCTCCTACAAATTTTTGGTGCCACATTCTGATGTTTTGGTCTAATATGTCTACCTTTGAGTGTGTTGCAGGAATTTTGGTCCAAGTTCCCATTTTGGCCCGAGGGCCAATTTTAATGAAAACTCACACAATGGTACTTACAATGCGCCTCCTCCCACAAACTTCACTTGATTTTCTTAAAAGTTACGGTCCGTGTAATGGTCCTTGGGTAGAGGGCCATTGGGGTGCTCATGAATTTTGGGCTCAGGGCCCCATTTGGGCACTAGGGGAACATTATCCATGAATAACGCAAATTCTCGTATCTCTTACAAATTTGTTGCACAGTGCTGATGTTCAGTCATAATGATGGTCTGATAGCCATACCCTCAGGGCCTTAGAACCCATCATGTAGAACTAAGCAAAATGCTTCTCCTCTTACTATTCTGTCTGCTGCGTCAGTGCTGATCATTCCTGGCATCTGATGGTCTAACAACCGTACTTCAGGGCCTTAGGGCCCAAGGCCATTTTTGGGGCCTGGGCCCTCCTTGAATTACACCAAAAAGGCTTCTCCTCTTAATATTTTTGGTGCAACAGTGCTGACAGACATCTGGTTATAATGATGGTCTAACAGCCATACCTTTGGGGTGTTCAGAAATTTTTGGTCCAAGGTTCCATTTCATGAGATTTCACACGATAGTAGGCTACTTGAAATTTTCTTCAAAATTACATGTGTAATGGTCCTTGGGTAGTTCAGAAATTTTATGTCCCAGGACCCAGTTTAGGGACCTAGGGCCCTTATATGAAATACTGCAAAATCTTCTATCCCCTACAAATTCTGTTTGCACAGTGCTGATATTCGGTCATAATGATGGTCTAATAGCCATACCGTGAGGGTGCCCAGGGATTTTCATCATGTGGAATGTTCATTGACTGCTAAGTCTTCGGCCATATGGAAGATCAACGGTCAAGATCGTGATGTTACAGGGGAAAATAGGCTATTGTTTGAAACTGCCTTCTTGGCCTCATGATCCAAAATTGTAATTGGTTGATTCTAGTTATAGCTTGTCCAAGGAAATGCTAGGTGGCTCTGGAAGAAGCTGTGGGTCGCCCTGAAAAGGACCGTTTTCATAGCTTGTGTGAGGAAATGCTGTGTGCAACCCTTTTCTGAATGTTTCTGAATGTTTGGTGGCCCTGAAAAGAGCCGTTTCCTGTTTGTCCTAGTGGCTTACAGACTACCGGACTGTTGAGGTTTGAGCAGGTCCACAGCATGCTTGGTCGAAGTTCTGTCCCCCAGGAATGCTTGACAAAATTTATGGAGGATGGCCGAAACGTCCATCGGGTTGCCTGAATCTCCTTGCATGTTGGCCAAAACGTCCCGGGTTGGCTGAATTGGTAGTTGGCCAAAGCGTCCTGAAAGCATCAGGATTCACCCCTTCACTCAATAATCCCATCCTACGCCAATACGCCGGTGCATCTGCTGATGAAGAGTGGACGAGGGGGGGAGGGGAATGGATTGCTGTGTAGCTTATGAGGAAAAGCAGGCTTCTCATACCCCATTACCCTCAATGTTATTTTGGGCCACTTATTCTCACAATTATTCAATTCATTGCCCAACTTCACTGGATTTTTGTTTTTCCTACGATATTCCCTTGTTTTTCCCCCTTCCCCTCCTCCTCCATCTCCTGTTTTTAGCTCAGGCATCTACATGTAACTCTATCTATCTACCCTATCTATCCAGTCAACAGAACTTGCCTTTTTGGCCCTCAAATTGAGATGGATGTGGACCTAACTTGGACATAATATTTATTGACCCATGGACATGTTTGACTTTGTTTGAAAATCAAGGTCAAAGGTAATTGAAGGGACAACATAGGCCATTATGTCAAATTTCACACTAGCGTTCCTCCTCACAAAGTACTTAGATTTTCTTGAAATCTGTGTCATATTGTTCCTTGGGTGGTGCTCCTTTCAACTTGTTCACAGATTTTGAAATGCGAATATCCTTGCTTTATGGGTAAAAAACGGTAACAATCGTTTGAAGATAAGCATACCTACCCGCCCCCAAATATCATTTCTTTGAAGGATGTTGACCAAACTTGGCCTTTGGGACAATCTTTGGGACATCTTTGGCCCTGTGGAAGATCAAGGTCAAAAGTCATTACAGAGGCACAATAGGCCTTTGTGTCAAATTGCCTTTTGGCTCCCAAGTGTCATTCCCAATGGTGTTGATAACCTTGGACCCAATTATTTATTGACCATGATGCATGTTTTACGTTGTGGAGCTCAAGGTCAAAGGTCATTGAGGGGGCATTTCAAGCCATGTGTAAAATCTTGAAATGTATCAATTTTCTTGAAACAGTCAAAACAGTAATATCTGATTGAAAAAAGATGAAAAGAAGCAGTTACAGACTCCCAAACAGTCATTCTTCGATGGATGTGGACCAAACTGGGACGAGGTTCATTGACCTTCAGGACATTTTTAACCATGTGAAAGTCAAAGTTCATTAGAGGAGCACAATATGCCACTTTGTGAAATTGCTTTCTCTTGAAATTGATCATTCTTTGATGAATGCTCTTTGTACAAAACTAACACTCCTTTAGTAGAAATGGTCAATGATCAGTCCTTATGAATTTGAATTTGGTCACTAATTAGTAGGCTGTTTCTGTTTAAATGCTAATACCAAAATCTTAAAGCAACACATGAAATGCCTTGTAATTGTTTGCATGGTGACTAATAGTAGAAACCACTATCTTGCAACCAGGCGAGACACTGGGGGCAATCGCCTTGTTTACTGCTGAGACATCTTTGGCCATATGAAGATCAAGGTCAAAAGTCATTACAGAGGCACAATAGGCTATTGTTTTTTACAACTGTCTTTTGGCCTGATGATCTTGATCATTCAACACATACATTCGTCTCAATTTTGTGGCAGTTTGAGTTACAGCACCATTGATGCTCTAGTCTTCACTTCAAGCCTGCATTCATTCTAAGCTTTTGCAGTGAAATTACTTAAATTTTGCAGCGAGCATGGATGATTTTTCAGCATGGGTACAAAATATTGATGGGAATATTTCAGAAACTACGCCGACTGGAAAGAATGGGACATGAACCTCTTGAAAAGTTTCGAATGCGATGTCAAGAAAGACTGTCTTATCGACATTGTGCAAGGTTTAGCTCATGTTTTTTAGTGACGTCAGTGGGTGATAGTTTGCTATTGTGACATAGTGATTTTGTGCCTATCTCAGATCTGTGAATAATGGGAGCATGGCATAGGCCTAGTATTGAGCTGGACCCTGAGTCAATAATACCCTCATTGGCAAATACAGTCGTGCAAATACAGCAACACAGACCTTAGTTGCGTGAACGTGTTGGTAATGTTGCAATGGTGCATGGTTATTGCTTGTTGAAGTACATGATTGCGATCTGCCACAGTCTGCCTACGTGTATCTGCCTGTCCAGTCTTTAAACTTTGGCCATTTTGGGCTTAAACAAATGTTTGCTCTTCTGCGGATATTGATCAAACTTGGACAGAATGACATTGGCATAATGGGCTACTATGTGGAGTACAGCAGAATGCTCCACCTGCAGATTTGGTTAGATTACCATCATACTCGGTCAGTGTTATTATTGACTAGTACTGCCTACTGAGTTCTCAAGGATCTATGGTCAAAGGTCACAGAGAGCATGGTAGTCACTTTGACTTTAGCTTACATACATGGATTCACCTGACATTGTGTGACTCACTACAGGTCAGGCTATAGTTTGCCAAATATTTATGACGGCTAAAAAATCTCTTACAATTTCAATGAATCAATTTACCAACAGTTGACAATGATGGCATTTGACTGCTGTTTTTAGGATGGAGAATAACCAATTAGTTATTTTAGATGCTGGTTACAAGACCTGAAATTCCTTTTTAGTCCGCACTGTGCATTTGCGATTATTCTATTAGTCCAGTAATCTATATGAATAATGATTCCTATTCAATTATATAATCAATGCACTCATAATTAGTCTGTAAGGCAATTGTAGGTATCTCATAACTGATCCCACATGAATGTGATAACATGTATCACTGTATATAGTACTGTATGGCTGACAGTGTGGCATTAGGCTTCTGATCTAGGAGGGATTTCCTTCCCTGAGATTTATTTTAAAAGGGATTTCAGAACTCAGAAGTGAAAAGAGGGGCATGCATACATGCAGTAACACTGAACAACCCCAGAACCCAACTTTTGAGAGGCGATGTCCCTACTGACATTATTTTTCCAGAGGGATTTCAGCATTTAACAGGAATGTCCCTCTTCTCCCTCCTTCACAGCGCCAACACTGACGGCCGACTGATTTTTCTTTCCATTTATTACGATTCGGTAATATGCTAGCTAGAAGCTCAGGCTGAAATGCTGATATCGGTTATGGTGGAAATCCTAATGTCATATACTTAGTTCCATGTTGATTTATATTATGCTTAGTCTGTGGAATTTGGATATTGACCTTTGGGTTACCAATTAGGATGCTTAGAACAGTACAGTCATCAAACACAGCAGATACAATATTTGTACTCCAAGCCCCATATTATAATACTGTGTCTATAGGTCTAGCACAGTCCTGTATCCATTGTGTTCCGATACGCTCCATAGTATTCCAAGGCCGATCAATGCAAGGTAGGTGATCAGGTCTAGCAAGGATATATTTAGGTTTTGTAATATAACACCATTATATTATATTCTGGTCATCTCATTGGGCAGTTTTAGTATAGCGACGACACGAGATGGAAGTACTACTACACCATCATGGGAAAAGGTCCCATAATGAATGCTACTGCACGCACCTGCATAATAGAATGATCAACGATATAAATTCTCATTCTGTGTCAGAACGTCATGCGTTGAAAAGACAATGACAGAACAGTACATGTATGACTAGTGTTACTTTGACAAATTTTGTGGGTTTTTCCTATTGAGTCAACTCATAAAACATGTGCTGGTATACTAGATTACTGTAGGCAATTTAGCTGGAAGGAGAGTGTTGAATATATTTTCATGAAGGTCAACATATGCACTTACAGTATGGAGCAACATGATTGCACAGAGGACTGTCCAGATCAATAGAACAAATAATTTTACTCATACCCCAACTCTTCTCTCTCTTCACAGTTGGCTAAATTCAGAGAATAAAGAAGAAAAAGAAGACAAAGGACCCAAAGGCACCAGACCAGAAGGTCCAGGTAACAACCGTCGAATCACCTCATCATCGCCAAGCGTTTTATGAGGATCGCCAAACGCACTGACTCAGTTGATGATTCAGTGCTGGCAGCAGTGACCTGTTAGGCAGTAACTCTGATATCCTGTCATCTCTTTCCGAGGTACATATATCCCTGTTTATTATGGTTTGTCTGCCGCCACCACCGCCCGGGTACTTGGTGTTAGCACTGTAAGCATATCATTCTTCAGTGCATTATCTGCTCAATCAGAAACTTGGTACTTATGTCTGCCGCAGTAAAATCTTGAATGGGACCGAGAGTGGGCATTTCTGCATGTCCACTGCTCTCTCTTCTGCAGGTTTTACGCAAAAATACAGAATTAGGTCCGATTTAAAACGAAACTCGGTGATGGGGATTTAAAGTTGGTCGCGAAAATCATGACGGTAATTTCAAGGTCACCGGGGGTCAATTTTTCTTTTCCCCGTGATCTCCCCACCATGTCGGATTGAACAGAACTTAGTGGAGCTGCATTGTTGTTAGTCCCAAACAACAGGAGGTCAAATTCGCATAATCAGGATTTCCCATATCCACTGCATTATTCAAGATAATTTTGTAGATACAATTGGACACAAAATACACATGGAAGGTTATGGAACAGCGAAATAATATACCTTCAAATTATGAACCTTTCCCGCCTTTGATGTCTTGTCTTGTCTTGTACTATGCAACACCAACTAGTGGTATCACTGCATAGGGGACCGCACACAATAGGCACAAGCTTATTGAAGAGTCAGAGTTAAAGATGATGATGAAGAATTTACACCATCACCAGAAAACACACCAGGACCACTTAATTCCTGCATAGTGAGACTAGATGCATTCCAATCTGGAATTGTTTCTGGGCCAAATGACCACCTGAAGACGTCGGTATTAACAATAACATGTCTATAGTTAAGTCCATTCACTGATGATGATCGTGTGCGATAGTTAGTCTGTAACTCCATGAAATCAGGTTTCATTATGAAACAGCTTGAGTCCGTGCATTGCGCTTCTCTCCTGCAAAGTAGGCCAGGCAAGATGTTGCAGGAGCCCTGCGACACTGGTTGACCGGCGGTGATCCTTGCAAACAATCTGGCAGCTTTGCGCTGCGCCATTTCCAGCTTCTTAAGGATCCCAAACTGAGGAGCTATATTCCAAACGGACAAACCAGAGACTTACAAGCAATGTCTTTCGTGATGGGAGTTAGGACTGTTGAGATTGTAGGGTTACATGTTAGCCATGTATGTGCACATAGCCCAGTTTCAGGTATTTTGCCGCATCCATCCACTCACCAGTCATCAATGAATCAATCAGTTCGTGAACAAAAGTTCTACACCCTCCCATTGATCCCCTCCACAAGAACCTCTTACATGATGACTGAGTTTCTCTCCCATCCCTCACAAAAGATGTCAGAATAGGCCTGAGCTGTTCCTCGCCTTTCAGTCTCCGTATGAGAACCACCAGTAGAAATGGGGAGAAACTTCATGACTAGTTATCAGTTTATTGGTGTCTGATAACTGCAAAATAGTCTCCAAGGGGTGGAGCCTTGTGGCTGTACTTTCCTGTATAGCTAGTGTTACGCAAAAATACCTTTCAACAACTAGTTCCACCCCACCCTCCCCACCCCCTCCCCTGCCCCCATCGACCGAACTGGCGCCTTCATCAGCTTATTATCAATTCCCTACTTGATTGAGGACATGATGGTAATCGACCCTATTTCTTCCCTGAACCTTGACCACATGACTCAAGTCCCCCCCCCCCCTACTTTAAATAGGAGGTGACTAAAGAGGAAAATTAGACCACTTTTATTCCTGGAAGAAAAGCGATTTACTGAACTTGGTCACTTGCAGCTGTGTAAGAGCGAATTGAAATTGTCGGCCTGGCATTCCCATACTTAGGGAGTCTAATATTCCCCTTACCAACAAAACCTCAAATCTTTCAAGTCAGAATAGGAGCCTGTTAAACTCTATCGACAAGCCCACTGTTCAGCCATATACTATCACTGTGCTACTACTAAATGTGACGCATCCTGTTTTTTTGCATACACGTGCGAGAGTCCGTAGTAATACAAAACTGTACAACAGGAACCCTACTGGCTTCCTGTTTGGTAAATCTGTTTGGTGGTGTTTAAAGGGCAGTCATTGAGGTTGTCGCATCCTGTCGTCTTCCGTTTTGGAGCCCATCCGTGCTGAGTTGACCTGGGTGCGGGACTATCATAGCCAGTGTGTAGTAGCTTCCTTGGGCATAGGATGCCACGTCATTGATCTGAGTACTGAGCCAACACCATTGACCTGTAAACGTGCACCTGTAGTAGATGGCGGGCCCATGTGCGATGATTGTAATCTGTCTACAGATCAATCAGACATTTGCTCACTTGGCAGGATTGTCACCATGCATGCAATGGTGGCAATGTTGGGAGTGTGTGGTACCCTGGTAGCCAACAGTAATATGGAGTGTCCGACACATTTCCCGCAAGGCATTTCCCTAAAAAGAATGAAGCTCGGGTGTGGGTAATAGGTGTATACATTTTGACAGCTGTGTGGCAAAAGAATTGTCTCGAGCGGTTGTGACACTATATTCATCTTGTCATTTAGTCCCTGGTGGTGGGGAGTAGGGGGGGTGGGAGCAATTTGTCTATTTGCACTCTGGTGATGCGATGTAGTAATAATGTACCTAAGGAGCTGTTCGTTACCCAGGCCCTCACATTCATTGATTTTTCTCGCCTTGCTTTCAGATTGATCAGCGCTCCATTGGAACAGATGATCTTTGCCAGGTGAGAGGAATATAATTTTTTTTTGGCATACTCAGTAGATAGTTCTAATTGAGAATATTGAAATAAGGGGTAAAATTATAATTCAACTTGGTGGAAAATTAGAGGGGCACAGCCCAACAGTCAATACTTGTAATGTTGTGTGTCTATGAATGTGTACTGGTATACACGTTTGATGCTTGGCTTGAAATCAGGCATAGATAGCAAGTGGGCATATTCCCTATTTTCAGCTCGAACAAGCTTTGCTGCCCTCCAAATGTTTGTATTTCAACGGATGTTGACCAAACTTGGACACGATGTTCATCGGCTCATGGGACATCTTCGACCTCTTCAAGATTAAGTCCAAGATGATTCGAAAGGCATATTGAGCCAGTATGTGTAAATTTGTAAAATGCTTCTTTTCCTACACATAAGGTTGGATTACTATCATACTTGTTCAGTTTTATAATTGACCGTTGGTTCCTACAGAGTGTTCAAAGATTTCGGTCAAAGGTCTTAAAGGGGCATAAACAGAAATCCACAAAAATCTGTAAAATGCCGCCCCTCCTACAGATTACGTTGTATTGCCATTATACTCGGTCAGTGTTATCATGTACTAGTGCTAGTGCTATATGGTGTTCAGGGATCTGGGGTCTGAGATTTTACTGTGATACTCGGTTTCACTTCTCACAAGTTCCCTCACACGTTTGCATTTCATGCTAGTTGCTGAGACCCATGGGGGCCTATTTGTTTTGTGATCACAGGACTCTGATGCAAGTCAGCTCGATGCTGAGGTGGCGAGGCTGGAACTAGGGGAGGCTCGGAGTAGGATCCATCAGCTGGAGGAGTCCCTACTCGGGAAGCAGACTGCCCTCACCCTTCTCCAGAATGAGCTCTCGGAGCTGAGGTCCAAGGTTAACAACAATACTGACCACAGCACCACCACGGGCAAGTCATCGAGGACAACCAAAACACGCAGGTAGGGGGACAGTCGGAGAAGAAGTACTACACTATTCGGTCTATCTGAATGATACATGCAATTATAAATGAGTAAGGACCAATGAATGAATACAAGGGCCTTTGTTGAAAAATTAACGCCAGGATGACGTCGTTGATAGGATTTTTAGGCACCAGCTGAGGGAATGAAAAGAAACTGGTATGAACCCTGGTCCGATCATCTTAGGGTTGCGCGGTAAACCGGTATCGTTATTAGTACCGGTACTCGCAGAACCGATACTCGCAGTACTCGCAGGCCCGACGGTCAATGCCAGTCTACTAAATCCGTACGGCGGAAATACCGGTATTGGCTACCAAATGCCGTACTAGTTGAAATTATCAAAATCCAGTGCCCATCCAGTCGCCGTGTACATCGCAACTTTATATGCGATCTGTTAAAATTGATCAAACTGCCCCACGTGTGTTGCGAGCTGTGTATTTGCATTATTTGCCGAATATCCAGCCGCTGCGGACATCGCAGCTTCACCGTAGCGTAACATGCAAAGCTGTATGTTGCTAGCTCCACTCCGCCAATGCTGTGCACTACTTTAAACATAGCCCTGCTTGGAACACGTGGGGGGCATCACCACTTACTTTTCTTGAGCATCCAATGTGCTCCCATTCCCACAGCGCGCTACACAACGATACCAAGTCTATGGACCGATGGCAACGATCCTCCCACACACACTTAACTTCAATAGGATTTTCCCATTGACTATGTGGTTGAGGAGTTGATTTATTTACATCGTCGTCAGCGATACTCCATACAATTGGCGTTGGCCACAAGTCTATGATTGAACAAACGTGATTAATTAGAAAATTGGTGGATAAAACAATCGACATAAAGTTTTAGCCTGTGATTTGTGTGTTTATACAAGACTAATTTAGATCCAGCTTGCCGTGCTCAGGTTTTTTTTAAAATAATCACAGTTACGTTAGGGCTTACTCAGCTGGTAATTGCGCTAGCGAGTAGCGGTCTGTTTCGGCGGGGCCGAGCGTACGTACGTATGGAAGAATGAGAGTTGTACATGTATTTCTGCCTGCGTACTAGTACTACCAGCACAACAGTGGTCACATGCATGTGCTGTTTGCCATACGTACGTTGTCATGAATTCTTTTCAGAAAACGAAACGAAACATATGAACATTCATTTGATTACACAAAATAATCTTTTGGGGGGGCAATCTTTTTACATGAAAAAATAAGATGTAATGAAAGAAGAACACTGTGAAAATAGATGCCCCATACAGTGTGCTGCGCGCAAGTATGCAGAGTAGTATAACGATCGCTGGCAGTATTTTAGGCAAGCATGAATACCGGTGCCAGCACCAATACCGGTGCCAGGGCACCGGTAATACCAGTTCCAAAAAAATATAGGTACCCCGACCCAACCCGCGCAACCCTAATCATACTGAGGACTCATTACCCATCATCTTCAATCTGGGTGCCTACCATTAGAGACAAGATCAAGAACAAACAAGGGGTAGGCGATTCCCATATCGCCATCTTTGTGAAATTGATGCTACCCCTACATTAGGATTCTGCCAAAGAGGCATAGTCTCATTGCTTGTATATACCTGAAGGATTCGCAGCTGACCGAAAGTGCAGTATCCAGGTCTGTTGCCCATCCTTGACAGGTTGGATCCTCTGCTCGGAACCAGAGACAGTTATGACGTAATTTACACACTAGCAATGGCCTGAAATTGGTATCACAGTGGGTCAATGAGTGTATGAACTGTGCATGCGTGCACACAAGCAACTTTTGCATCTCAAATGGGTGTTTGTGGAGTCTATGCAGCTTCAAATGTGATATGTACTCCTAAAATTATGAGAACAAAGAAAAATTGTATAAAGATGTTGTGAAAAGTGATAATTACATAACTTTCTCATATGGTTTTAGGTTTTTGGCGATTCATGCGTGGGACACTATCCTGCAGCTATTATGTTTTTTAAATGGGAAATGGATGATACCCCTCTGATATCAAATGGGGTGGATAGCATTGTTGACTGATTGCTCAAATGTGAGGACATACACGTTGGTGGTTCACCCGCCAGGCAATGTCTAGTTTACATATGTAGCGACAAATGTTTGTCATCTGATTCAATGCATATTTTGTAATATCTCTTTGGAAGGGTACACACACAGTAGTGTGTGAACTGTAGTCATTTATAACATGTTGAGGTGATGGCACTGAACAAATAACAGAGGAACTGTATACTTTTCATAGTTGTTTCTTGCAGTAAGAATTTTTATCTGCATAGGCCAGAAATATGCTTGTGACAAGATGTGTTTTCCTCCTTCTGCAGGTGAATGGCTCTAACCAGGAAGCTGAGCTAAGGGCAGCTTCTGGACAGTATAATATTAAGGTGAGTCATGCGTCCAACTGGGTCAGGCAAGAATAGGCCTTGTAAGTGGAAATTTCCTCTCCTCTCGGCAGTGCTGCCAGGACTCAAGAGAGGGAATTAGACAGCCAACACCCTGTGGATGTGTGCAGGGCTACACTAGGATAGGTTGCTAGTCAACACTGGGCAAAAAAAAAGCCTGCTGGATGTGCATAGGGGCTAACAGTGATTAGTGGTGGGCTAGTCAACCACAGGAAACAAAACAACAGGGCTTGGATGTGCGCAGTGCCCCAGTAGGAGAAGTGCCATTCACACAGGAAAACACAACAACAGGGCTGGATGTGGGCATTTGTGCCACCTTAGAAGTAATGTGCTATCAAACACGAGAAACAAACAAGCTCCAAACAAGCTCGGCTGATGTTATCGGGGCAATGTAGGAGGAGGGTGCTTGTCAACACAGAGACAAAACAGCCCGGCTGGATGTTTGCAGTGCTACAGTAGGAGTAATGTTCTAGTTCAACATGGGAAACAAAACAGGCCGGGCTGGATGTTTGCGCAGTGCTACAGTAGGGGTGTGCTAGTCAACACGGGGAAAAAAAATGAACAGGGCTGGCTGGGCGCAGGTCCGTAGAAGTGTGCTAGTCAAACTGAAAAACAAAACATCACGCTGGATGTGCGCAGGGCTACAGTAGGAGACTGTGCTACCAACCGGAATAAAACAGCAGGGCCTGGGTGTGACAGGCTGTAGTAGGGGGAGCGGAGTATGCTGGTCAACACAGGAAACAAAACAAGCAGGGTCGGGTATGTGCACACCCCCCAGTAGGAGAAGTGTGCTAGTCAACACGGTAAACAAAACAGCAAGGAGAGATGTGCACAGGGCTACAGTAGGAGAAATGTTCGGGTCAACACAGGAAACAAACAAGGCAGGCGGTATGTGCACACGCCTACGTAAGGAGAAGTGTGGCTAGTCAACATCGGGAAAACAAACAGGCCCCCCCCCGGCAGGGCTGAATGTGCGCAATGCTACAATAGGAGTAATGTGGCTGGGCACACAGAACAAACAATCAGGGCTGGATGTGCCACAGGGCTACAGCAGGAGTTACTTTGCTGGTCAACACGGGAACGAAACAAGCAGGGCTGTAATGTGCACACGGCTACAGTATGAGAATGTCTATTCACACGGGAAACAAAACAAGCATGGATGATGTGTCAGGGCTCGTCAGGATGAATGTGCTATCAACATGGGAAACCAACAAGCGGCTGGTGGTGGGGTGCAGAGCTTACAGTAGGAAAAATGTGCTAGTCAACACGGGAAACAAAACAGGCCAGGCTTGAATGTCACAATCCACGATAGAAGAATTGCTGGTCAACAACGGAACAGAACAAGCAGGGCTGGATGTCAACAGGGCTTACAGTAGGAGTTTAGTGTGGTCCACACAGGAAACAAACACATTGGCTATGTGTCGCAGTGCTACGTAGAAGTAGTGTGCTGGTCCACACAGGAACAAACAGCAGGGGCTGATGTGTGCAGTGCTACAGTTGGTTAATTGTGCTGGTCACACTGGTTTACAAAACAGCAGGGCTGGGTTTTGTGCGCAGTGCTACAGTAGGTTAAGTGTGCAAGTCAACAGTGAAAATGAAACAAGCACAGCTGGATGTGTGCAGGGCTACAGTAGGAGGAATAGTTATCATGAAATGTAATACACACAGTGTTATTTCACTGTTCAGGACTTCAGGTCCTGGTTAAAAAGTTGCAGCCTTCAATGAGTTTGATCCCTAATCTGGCAAGTGTGAAAACCCAAATTCTGCCATTTTTCCAGATCCAGGAGTTCCAGGCAGGGCATTGAAGCAGCGTGACGAGGTGATTGAGCAGCTGACGGCTAACATGCAGACCGTGGCCCAGAGTCGAGATGCGGTCCAGGCCGACGCCACCGCCCAGATCAACCAACTCAGCGGGCACATCCAGACCTTGCAAGATCAGCTCAAGCAGGTGTGTGGTCCCTTATAGTAACACTGAGCTGGGGTATTGGACCTGCTCACATCATTCCCTGCCTGTCAAAAGAGGGCCCACTGAAGTTTTTTTTGTCATGGTGTACATGCTGAGCACAGAGGATCAAACCTATACAAGGCCCTGCAAGTGTGCATACCTGGATACTGTACCTTGTTGTAGCTTACAAATCTTCCACCAGCTCAAGGAAGAAGGCAACACCTCTTTGTAGGTACCTTATGTGGGTGAGGGGGATAATCACACACAGATGGCAACTTGCAAATTGCCTTCCCGTCGTTTGTATCTGCTCCAATCCCTTGTGTTGAGCGCCCAGCGAGAATGTAACAGGTTCCATTTTTAAAGTCTTTGGTATGATCCGATCAGGATTGAACCCTGTCCCCCAGGTGGAAGGACGACGCTCGACCAATTGTGCCAACCACTTGGTTAAAGTGAAGGGGTGTAGGACTTTAGCAACCCAACTACTCACCCTTAGATTTCGATCGATTGAGTCAGAGGAATCTATGCAGACATGACATTGTATGGGTGGTGTATTGTGCAATGCCTAGGCTTGTGAATGTTACGATAACTCAATCTCACCTGAATGGATCAAGCTCGCGGCATGTGGTTTTGCCATGTGAGCTCCCCATAATGATTGTATGATTCATACTGGTTTGGGTGAAGTCAAAAATCATTGGGACAACAATGTTCAAAGTCTGAAAACTTTGTGAACATGATAGGTCCAAAAAGAAAAAAAAATCTTCCTGTCAATTTTAGTTGGGTTTACCCATAATGATTACTTAATCCTTATTTTGGGTTCAAGTAGTACCATGTGATGCTTGCAGGGACTTCAGTGACTTCAGCCCCCCTCCTCCCCCGCCCCTTTCCAGCTATGCAGTACCCAGCCTGTGGCTGTACAATCCACTGACAACTTACTGACATTCCAGAAATGTACTGCAACTCTTGTTGAGAGTCTTCCACTCCATAAAATTGGCCCCTCTCTTCTACTTTTTCTCTATTGAAGCAATAATGGAAAACATGGTTGTAGCTCTATAACGGCCTACTACTATTATGATTGTTATTGATTGAGAACATGTGCAATGGAAACTGTCATATGCCTACACTGATGCAACCATTGCAAGGGTTGAGGTGGGGGTGGTGAACACCACCCACTGTGTGTATTGTTCTTTTGTTCAGAACAATAGGGGCAGAGTTTTCAGCCCCCAATATGCAAATTGTTGTGCACTTGTCTGCCGGACCAAAATGAAAAAGCAGGCAATCTGGAATTGGGTCAAGTGTTCGCAAGAAATATCTTGATCTCTACACCGGCCAGTGACTACTACACAGTTATTTTATTCTTAGGCGAACGAGGAAGTACAAGTAACCACTTGAATACATTAACTCCGCTGATTCGGCCTGGAACATGCTACATTCCCACATGATGTCATGAAGAAAAGTGATATAAACTATACAATATATTGTAACTCTCCTTCAATGTAAACTGAGTGATCATCAAAGGTTAAAAACGGGATATTTTATTTTGGTTGGTTCCATAGTACTTGACCGTCTTTCGAGCCATACGATAGATGACCTAGCAACATTAAAATTGGATGGAAAAAATCAGATCGCAATATGATAGTAAAACTGGGGGCATTTTACCCTGTTGAACTGCTGTCAGAAATTGTTTCACAAATTACCTGAATGTAAACATCTTCCCAAAGGTAATCAGTAGCTGTGACAAGTATGTATTCATTTTCATCTTCTGCAGACTGGTGAATCTTTGAGTAACCAAAGCAGAGAGCAGGTGAGCAGTCTCGCAGAAGAACTTGGCCTCGCCCAGAACCAGGTGACTGCCCTCCAGCAGAACGTGGCCGACAAGGACGCTATCATGAAACAGCTCGCCGACCGTTACACCCAGAAAGCTCAGGAGGTCATCGAACTCGCTGAGGAAGAGATGATATGAAAGAAAAAACCATGGAGAGATTTCGGCTCTTCAGCAGAAGCTGAAAGAAGCTACTGAGAGGTCTCCCCAGTGGACAGGGAAGACAGTCTTCTTAAGCTTCAGGCAGAGCGGATGAAAGCTATGGCAGCCAGATCGTCATGATCAAGCAACAGCTTGAAGACAAGCACCAGCAGGAGCTTGGCCTCTGGAAGCAACGGTATGACGAGATGGAGAGGATCGCAGCTGCTAGCAGTGACAGCAACCTCATGAGGACAGAGCTGGAAAACCAGCTAAAAGAGGCAAACGAGCGTCTTGCCGATGAAGGACAAGAAATCCTAGTGGCCAGGGGTGACAATGAGAACCTTAGTCTAAAGCTGGCCAACCTTGCAGCCTCCCACCAGAAACATCTGGATGAGTTAGAGGCCAACCATCGGAACGAACTTGACTTTGTCAGAGAGGAGGCGAAGAAACGACACAGGAACACCTGGACGAGGTCCAGAAAGAACTGGAATCCACCCAGGGCGAGCTGGACACTAGTCTCTCTGAGTTGGAGGAAGAGAGGAAGAAGTCTGCCGAAGTCGAGGAGGAACTCGCAGAGAAGGCCCTCAACACATCCAGTCTGCAGGACAATCTGACGAAGGAGATTGGTATCCTGGCAACGGAACTGAAACGGAAGGACGATGAAATCCAGGAGCTGAACCAGGTAAGAACGAACCTCCACGACCAATTGAACAAATTAACCTCTGATCGGGAAGAACATAATGCCCAGTATCAGTCACAGATTCATGACCTTTCCACAGAGTATTCTAAGTTGCAGGCGGAGATAATGGAGATCAGAGCAGAGAAGCGTCTCCTGAGGGAGCTGACATAACAACCCTCCAGAATAAAATTGAGGATGATCTCCGCACAGAGTACGAGGGACAGATGAGGACCTAAATATTGCACATGCTGCTGCAATCCAGCAAATCAGGAGTGAACTCAGCTTTGAGCATGAGAGCGCTCTGAAGAAGGAGAAGCTCAACCTCCAGACCCAGTTTGAGCAAAAGTTGGAGAACGCTCGGTGTCCAAGCAGCATGAGTTTGTGGCGGAGTTGCAGAAGGTCCGAGAGGAACTTTCAAACAAGTTTGAAGCAGATTTCAATGAGAAATTGGAGGAAGAGAGGGCCAAGTGGATGACCAATTCATCTGGGTTCTCTTGGGGGTGGCGATCATGAGAGCGAATCAAAGTGTCGTCTCCAGGCTGAGGTACAGGCTTTCGGAAGCTAGGGATGCTCTTATGACACAGATTGAAAGCACCACTCATGAGAAGGAAGTCTTGCAGGAAGAGCTGCGTCATGTCATGACAGAGAATGATAACCTTGTAGAGATGCAAGCCCCATTGTCTCCCAGGGAACTCTCCTCTGCTCCCTCCACTCTGGAAGATGCCCAGCTGTCAACCGAAGTTGAATCATTGAGAGACTCTCTGGAGAAAACGGAAGAGGAGAAGGGGGACATGGAGAAGAAATGTCCGAGTTGGAAGAGAGATTAGCCCTCAGTGAAAGTGAAAGACGAGTGTTAACGGAGGAAATTGAGAGGATGTCGCCACAGTTGGAGTCTTTGACTCAAGAGAGGGACCAACTGTTGTCTGTCAATGAGGATTTGCAGCACCAACTGGAGGCTTGGAAAAAGGATCTTGATTCCTCAGAAGCAAAGGTCTCTGACCTCCAAGAGAGTCTTGCTGTGGCGAGAGCGATAGCAACTTTGATGGAGGAAAATTGAAGGAATGAAACCTCGATTGGAAGCCAAAGAGGATTTGGAAAACCAACTAGATGCCATGAGAAAGAGCATGTGGTCCTAGAACAGAACAACTCTGATTTGGAGACAAGACTTGCAAGGTCCGAGAGTGAACTGCAAATGGAAGAGGAATTGAAAGACCATCCTGATGCCAAAGGAGAAGATACTAGGGACTTGGAAAAGCAGATATCCGACTTGACAGAACGTCTTGCTGCGAGTGAGAGTGAAAAAGACTATGACACGAAAATTGCATCCATGACTCGACACATGGACTCATTTGTTTACTGACAAAGAAGAATTGCAGCACCGACTAGAAGCGCAGGAGAAGGAGCATGAGGGTGAAAAATGATGGAGGTTAGGCGAGAAGGAGTCCGTCGAGGCAGAGTTGGAGAAAGCCATCGCAGAGGTGAGACAAACCAGGAAGACATCAGAGTCATCTGCAGAGATAGAGCAACTCCAGGAGACCCTGTCCGAGCTTGCTAGGCTCCAGGAGAAGGGGAGCAAAGTTGATCTTTTGGAGGGAGAGCTGCAGGCACTGAGGGAGCGGCTGCAAGACCTGGAGGAAAGGAACTGTTCTTGTGAGGGAGAGGACGGCAGTGATTCCGACCAGCTGGAGGTAGGTTGCTACAAGACCAGCCATGAGTATCAGCAAATGCTGTCACAATCTCACAGAGGAACTGAGGTTGGCCCGGGAGAAGGTGGGGGGCCTAAAGGCTCAACAGGGGGGCGTGGGTGACTGGGAAGAGGAGGTCTCCTGCCCACTCAAAACAGAGCTGCAGAACTTGCACGGATGAGAAAGAACATTTGGTAGAGGATTTATCAGAGAAAGAGGAGTGAGCTGGAGAGCTAAATGACAATGTTATGGACCTGGAGCAGAGGCAGATCTGCTAAAAACTGAGAAAAAGGAAATAGCAGAGGGGGTTCAAGAGTTGAAAGAACTGAATTTGATGAAAGATATGAATAGAAGAAAAAGACAAACAATTGAGCTTTTGAAACATCAGTTGGACAAAATTTCAGGTGATTCAGTGGGGGTACAAGCTGGGCGAGACGAAGATGGAGTATTGAATGGAACAGTAATGATTGATAATGCTGGCCACATTCCTGATGATCCTATCGAAAGCAGTGTTTGTAGTGATGTGCCTGAATTGACAGAACTGAGGTCAGAATGTGATGATCTTAGGAGTGTTGTGAGTGATAAGGACAAGGAGATTCAAGGTCTTCTGTTGGAAACTGATCAAAAGGTCTCCCAAATACAGGCTTTGACAAATGATATTGACCTGATGAAACAAGTCATTGAAGAAGTGTAGCAGAGATATCAACTTGTGAAGCCACTGGACGTGTTGGGAAACGATCTTGAGGAACGTAAAAGGATATAGGGGCATGTGGATATTGACTTGGGTTCATTGAGGAGAGGATGGGAAAGCTTGGTGAGCAGATGTCTCTGGTCCAGGGAGAAAGAGACACATGCCTAGATCAAACTGAAGAGTTGAGTAGAAACTTGGCAGATGTGAAGAATCATGTGAGTGTTCTAGAGGCGGATTGAGTGAAAACTGGATGGCTGAGAGGGACCTGTATTTGAAAAAAGTACAACCCTTGAAAATGAATTGAAGTTTGGAATGGACGAAATGGGTGAGGGCTCTCATAAAAACTCAGACATAGATGGTACGGCAGTGGACGGTGGTGAGGAACTGTCATTGGTTTGTCATCTCCAGAGAATGAAGATTCAACTGAACAGGCGGATGGGGTGTGTAAAACAAAACAATTTTGGGGATAATCGAAATGCGAGTGAGGACCTCTGGACATCATGGGTCAGATAGACCGATTGAAGGAGAGGTTAGACTACACGAAAGGGAGGGTATACGGGAAAAGAAGGAATACGACAAACGTCTGGTATTGACGGAGGCAGAGCTAGTGAAATCCAGCAGCCTGCAGACAGTCCTGACAGCTCAGATGAACGCCCAGAGGAAAATGTTTGAAGATGACACCCAGAGGTTGGTGAAGGAAATTGATAGACTGCAGGCAGAGTTGGCGATGAAACCAGTAGCCACTTTAGAAAGGGAGGTTTTCACTGCAAGTGAGGTTGATGAGGATTGTGATTTACAAGAAGTCCTTGTCGAAGTCCTGACCAGGTTCCGGTATCACACAATGACATTCTTAGGTGCATGCAACATCTCCCGATTCACAGGAGGTTGAGGTGGCTGAAGCTTCTGGTGGAGAGGTCTCCCCATCACCATTCTCACCTGAAAACGATAGCGTTGATATTTTATGGCAAGAAGTAGTTGGGTCCCATTTGGAGGATAATCCTGCCGAGCTTGAAGCAGAGGTTGAGGAGAAGACATTCGCCCCCGAGGTTGTTGAGGAAGCCTTGATGCTGAACATGTTGTTAGTGACTTGTCCTCTATCCCAAGGCTAGGAGTTTCCGAGAGGAGTAGTTATACTGAGGTTGAGAATTTGTGGCAGGAAGTTGTTAGCATTTCCTTGGATATAACAGTTACCGAGGTACAAAAATGAGATTAGTGAGGAAGAATCTGAGTTTGGTCAAGTTGAGGAAGAGATCATAGTTGCAGACCAGTTCAGTCAGCTTGAAGAAAGAAATGTAAATCTGGTTGGACGAATTGGCATGGAAGCTCAACCAGTGACCATGCCAGTGCTTAGTATTGGCTCCATCTCCAACCTTCCTTGAGGAGCCATCGACAAGCGATGTTGACAGAGAGTTTGAGCAACTCTGGCAGAGGTCGGGCAGTTAAAGGAGGAATCCAAGTTCAAAGAGGATGAGCTCCTGAAGATGGAGCGACATGCCCAGCTGATGTCTCTGGAAAGAGATGATGCCCTCCGGGAACTTGGAGAGGCCAGACCAAACAAAGTACCCTGCTAGAAGCACTAGAGCAGAAAGAAAAAGACAATGTTAACTTGCTGGAGGAGATAAGTGAGGTTAAGGAGGACAATTTGGAAGACACATTAGCTGACAGAGAGTCTGTCAAGCAACAGAGAGACATGATAGAAAGTCAGTTAGCAGAGCTGGGGGAGTCTTTGGAACTAATGAAAGAGAAGGATCTTGAAAACGTGGTTTTGAAAGAGGAATTAGAAAAAGCCAAGGGGCAGTTGGAGGAGGCCTTGCTTGAGAGAGAGGCTGGTCAGGGTTCAAAGCAAGATCTTGATTGTCAGCTCTCTGGCCCAGAGGAGCTTTCGAAAATGCTAGAAACCAAGGAACTAGGGAATGCTACACCAAAAGAGGAATTGGCGAGCGACAGTAGGCAGCCCCAAGTACTGAGATGGAGTTAGCTCAAGAGATCCAAGCAACTGACTCTAATAGCGACTCTGTGCGAATGGGGGTTGAATGAAGAGGGAAGCAATCAATTTCAGGAAGAACTTGAGAAAGTTAGGGGTGAATTACAGAGCGTATTGGTCGACAAAGAAGCCATCCAGGGTCAAACCAGAGAACTTGAGAAGGAAATTTTAGAACTGAGGGAATCACTATGCCTACTAGAGGGGGATAGGGACAGTTATTACAGGCAGCTTGAAGAGCTGAAAGAGAAGCTACCAGAGATTAAGGAAACACTGGCAGAGGAGGAAGTGGATAGTTTGGATTCGCAGATAAAATCAACTAGACCCGTGGAGACCTTCAGGGAAGATATGAACAAAGAAGATATTGTTGGGGAAGTGGAAGGCCCTCATGATGAGAATTTTGCTGGATCCAAGACATGACAGGGATTCAGAGATAACTGAGGAAGAGGTGCTCAACAGTGAGATTAGGAACCTTCAGGATGAATTGGAAGAGACCAAGGAAGTTTATGCTGCTGAACAAAGTCTCTTGAAGGAGGCATTGGAAGAGGGTAAGACAACCCCCAGTCCACCAGTTGATGAACCTGAGATTAACAGTGGCAGACAGGTTGACATGCTGACGGACCTCCTTGATCAGAAAGAACAACAGGAGAAGGAGATGCTTGCCGAGAAGAATATTAAGATAGGTCTCCAGGAGGCAAATGCTAGGCTGGAAAAGGAGTTAGAGGCTCTTCTAACTCAGTTAGAGGATGTTCAAAGGGATAAAGGAGAAGGTGAGAAAGAATCGCAGGGAGAGGGAAGATCAGTAGATGACAATGTCTCAAAAGAACAAATGGAACATACTGCAGAAGACATTGTGGAGGAGAGTGAGGCTAGAGAAGAGTTGAATACTGTAGATGATAGCTCGGAAGACAAAACGCATACAACTGATAGTAGTCAGGGCTTGGATTTAGGTACTGCGGATGAGATAGCCAGGTCTTGCAGGACCGCTTAGAAGAGAGTATAGCCAGAGAGGAAGCACTAATGGAAGAGAAAGATCTTCTCTTGGAAAAAAATAGCGGAACAAGAAGAAATTCACCGGAGACTAGTAGAGGAGAAGGGTGACCTCCAGAGACAGCTCAGCGACAAGAGGCGGCTCGAATCACTGCTCTGGAGAAGGCCGACTGGAGCAAGAACTTGCTCGCCAGAAGACGACCATGGACGCAGACCTCAGCGATCTGGAGACACAGCTGGCACAACGGGAGAACCACCTGCTCCGAGAGAAGTGTCAACTTCAAGAGGAACTCAAGCAGAAGGACCTCTCCTCCTGAGACGGTGGAGTTGGCTTCCGGGAACACCAGATGAAGCTGCGAAATCAGGAGATGCACCTGGAGAGGCAGTACTCGGAGCAGCTAGCTCGGGTCCAGGACGAAATCCGGGATGGCAGTCTATCACACCTGCGATGAAGCTCCGGGACAGAGGTCGAGAGGCGCCATGCTGAGGCCATATCACGCCTCAAGCGGGACCTCCACCAAGAGTTTGCCCTCCGAGAGCACGTCTCAATGAGAGCAACCTGTCGGACGTGGCGGCGATGAAGAGCCAGCATAGCTCACAGGTTTGCAGTGGTCCTCCTTCTAACGCCCGCCTCTTCCATTTCTCCCCACGCCTCATCTCAATCCTCCCATCCTCGTCACTGCGCTGCTCACTGCCCCTCCGCTGTGCCGTTTCATCTAATCACCGTCTTCCATAGTGTGCAGTAGCATTTATTCAAATCTCACTGCTAATGATATGCCTATCACTTGCCTCCTTGACTAATCTGTAAATATTGAAATTCATAGGAATGAAGGAATTGCCTTAGAATCACATGTTTATAAGATAGCTTCATGTTTATTTGGGTCAATTGACAGTTTCCAGGTTCCGTTCTAGATTGTTTCTGACAGTTTGACCATACTGTAATTTGACATGAAAAATTCAGTAGCTGCAAGTAAAATTTCCAGTTGCCATGGCATGAACTTGCTTTTTGAGTAGGGTATATGTTATAGACATTGTCTTTGTACAATCAGGTCATATTGTCAGCCAATTTGTCAATTGGGAGCTTTTAGTCACATTTATTCACAGCTTGTTACGGTTGTCAAAATCTCTCTACTGTCCCTTTCGGATGACAAAGAAAATGGGCTGGCTAAAATCTAATGTGCATGTAATTTGATTGTTTTTACAAAGAAAAAGTTTGTTGCAAAGTGGAATGTCATGGCTGTCTTTGCAACAGCTGTCATATCTATTTTCTGCTGCATGCAGTGTCATTGTTCATGATAATTAGATAGCTATCGCAATGCACGATGCATCATTCTTCAGGGTATATTTACATTGTCTTTCCTTCATGAAAAAATATATTGATCATTCAAACAATACATCAATAACTTGGACATTCGGCATACATTGCATGTCTGTGCCTCATGTAAGCTCAATAATAGGTCTGATATTTTAGTTTTGATTACTCATAGACTTCACCTTACTGCCTCTTTAATCACATTAAAAATATTTGAAGAATTATTTTCAAAATCAGCAACTTTAAAACTGCCCATATAGATTGTATTCAAACCTAACACTCATCACTCGCAGTGTTGAACTGTTTTAGAGGTTCAAGTTGGAATTGTACATGAAGTTCTCAGTTTTCTGCTGCTGTGATAAAAACTAACCTCTACTGTACCATAATCATTCTAATAGAAACGACTGCACGAATGCAGTCGCATAAACCGTGGTGGTATATTTGAGTGGCAGGATGAGTTCATAGAGAAGATGCATATCATGCCAACATAATTAATTATATCCTCTATTGATATCTACACATGTGCCAAGAACCACTAAAGTTAGATGTTATTTAAACAAGGTAATTAATTTGTCCCAAAAACTTGTCTATGCCAAGTCATAAGTGACTAAGTCTAATTGGGCCTTGGGCTTCTATTAACATAATATGGTACATACATACAAGGCACCCTCCCCCTCTTTCACCACCTTATTATATTATGCCAACAAGGATGTGTTTGGGTTTATATATGCACGCAAAAATTATCAACAGATTTATTTGGCAGCTTAAATTATATGTTATAGAAGAATAATTATACCTTTTAATATTGTGAAATTCCCAACTTTGTCCTTTGTACTGCATGCTAACTCCCTTCGAAATTGAAATCCATTCTGTTCCGGCTAAACCCGCTAAAATCCTTCAGTGGTCTGAATTCAAATAATCTTCTGCAAATTGCAAATCGCAAAATGACACTTTCGGCTCTCATCTCACCCTATTGTCTAATCAAATACCGTGTTTCTTTTTCTCCTGAGGTGTTGTGTCATATTATTTGAACCAAACTTCCTTTTTATTACCAAATTTCCCAATTTTTAATGACCCTCCCTGATAACTTTTCTTTTTGCACTGAACCCTTCTTTTGCTACATTTTATACAAAAATACAACAGTGTTTCAGAGTTCAGAAATATATGAATGAATGAATCAGGATATGTAATGATACCGTTCTTGAGAAAGACCTAAGCATCTTTATACATTGTATCACTATCAATCTCTCATTTTACCTCCCACATATTCCATGTCACTCACGTCACACTATTATCATTTTATACTGCTCTTTACAACTAACGCTCAGCAAAATCAGATGTAATATAAGTACATTTAACATCATTGATTGATATTGAGATAACACCTCGATTGGTTTTGTTTAAAGTGGATGCAAATTTAAACTAACATTCCATGATTACTTACTGATCCAGTCTTCCATTGTATATAGTTTATGTACTAAAAAATATACTAACTAACTATATTTTTATTCTCAAGTTGTTCCAAACAACAAAGAATTCACTGGCCTTTATATTTATTTTTCTTCAATTGGATCTTGCATCTTGATTTTTACATTCCGTTCATTAAATAATGCCTTACGTTTGTTCGGCGCATAGATTGACTCCTATTTGAGATTAAAATCCATATTTGAGAGTAATATCCAATGTGAGAGTAATATCAGTTATCTGTTAACTTCACTCAAGCTGGTTTTATTTATGTTCTTTTGCAATGCCACTAATGAGCTTATGATGTAAAAGTTATTTTTTGCGGACAATCTTTATTCTCAATTTATAACTTATTTTTCAGCGTCCAACTAGTGGTCCATACATTGTGACATGATGTTTCTACTGGCAGAGACTGCCTGAAATCTTGTAATGTTGTACCGAGGCCCACAACGCCCATCTTATCTGGCTTATATTTTGAACATACGTTTCTTGTCTGTTTTGTTCTACACATCGTAATCAATCCGCGAGAGTATATTTTTACTTGCTGGCCTCAGATTCTGTTTTCAATCAAGCTGCCTCTCTAATCAATTTGCCTATGCAGCTTTAGGACAACTTGTAATATTCGCCTGAATTGCCAAATGCTCACCTTGAATGTTTAGCGCAGTTTTTACATGCACTTTGCTCGTTTGATTCTTGTTCTTATCATTAGGCAATTGTTGTCACTTTACATTAAAAACTTCCCCCAAAAGTCAACTTTATAGTGTCAACAAAATTCATGACGCAACATACCCACCAAGTCTTACTCTGTTATATTTTGCAGGGTTTCCTCCAAATTTCGAAGATGAAAAAAAGCTGGCTATAGAGTCACTACACTACAGTAACCTAATGGACCTGAAGTGACAGCGAGATGCGCGTGACAACTGTGGATTATAAATTTGCCTCTTGGAGCCCTCGAACCCTTACCAGTATTAAGCATTCATCCAAAGTGGCCTTTTGCATGCCTTCTTAGGCGCCCGTAGCCTCCCCCCTTAGCCCCCCCTCCCCTCAGGAATAACATTAATCCAAAGAATTACTATGGAAACATGTTCAGAGAGCAATCCAACACTGTACTAAATGGATCATCCTATAGCAACCTCGAACTAGACATGTGCAGGGGGTAAAATCACCTGAGTGTGTATCCCCGCAGAAACAGCCTTTGTGGCCTGGTTTAGGAGGAATCACATTGATCTTCAGTGACTTTGAAATGCCTACCTGTTGATTGACCAACTGGTAGTCCACATTGCCCAAGTTTCGTTCAAATACGCAAAGTTAGAAAAATCGCGAAAAAACCGCACAAATTTGACCTTGGTGACCTTGAATCACTGTATGTTTTGGGACAATTTTTCCCCACCACCCAAGTTTCTTGGAATCGGATAAACTCATAGTTCGTGAAAACCCGCAAAATAGAGGGCAGCGACATGAAGTGATGCCCTTTTGGACTCATACGAGATTTCACTAGGGCGGATATGTGTACCGAGTTTCAGGTCAATCGGATTGAAGCGTTGGAGAGTTATGGCGCTAACGCCTGTAAAGTTTCCGGCAGCGCGGAGGACGGCGGCTAAACCCCCAAACCTAATATCCCCGAACACTCAAAAGTGTTGCGGGGATTTAATGATGATGATTGCTGAATGTGTCTGATTGTTTACTACCTGACATATGTAGCTTCATGCTTCGGGCTGCACACCTTGTAATGAACCATCAGTGGTTCTCAAAGATTAAAAAAGATAAGACCTCCTACCCCTGTGGTTTGACTGATATAGATGAGATCAGGAAGATACTTGAGGACCCTTTTTGGTAACCTGACCATGTAGTCGTGGATGGGACACTGGGGATAACTTGTCCTCCCATTGTGGCAACTGCCTAGAGCTCAAAGGCCAATAATCATGTAACAGAGTTGCTAAACTGCGCAGGTTAAAAGGGACTAAATGAAAACCCCTAAAAAACCCAATTTGGAGGTTTTACATGTTGTCTTGTGAGAGATTCCAAATTTAAATTTGAGAGATTTGAGGAATCTAGGACATCACAGAGGGGAACGGTTATGGAGGACTACACAGTAATGCCCATTTTCGCGCGTTATAACAGAGACACAATAAAAGCCTATCAGTTAGACATTAATGAGATCATTCTTAATGTGTTATGAACGATTTTGTAGGTTATTATTGATCCCATGTATGTTGTTTGGTACATGTACATGATTTCAAAAAAGTACATATTCTACATTGACTTCGCATATAAGGGATCTCACGGTTCCCCCCGTGCAGTCACAAGGCAATTTTTGCAATTGCTGATTGTGTCTTATTGCGTACACTCAACTCGGTGAAAATTCGGTCGGTGGTTTCAGCTGTTATTATGTAATAAATAGAAAGAAAATAAAAGGAAGTATTACATGACCATGGTCCTTTCATTGAGGAGGTGTTGAACCGTCGAAAAAAAGAACATTGTTTCAATAGGAAGGTAACGAAAAGAGAGGATAGGATACTGTGAAGTATGGTGTGTTGAGTGTCTGATAGAGTGACCAGAGAGATACTGTGGTCGAAGCCATTGCAAATAAAAAATGCACTCTAATTTGGTTCATTTAATACCATTGCGGTTATTTGGCTATTTTACATCTGCCGGTATTGTCCCATGCCTCAATTGAACATTTGTCGTGTTGTTCAAGGAGGCGTTAAAGTTGGGAGTGTTGTGATCGATTGATGACTCACATTACTGTAGTTGTGTTGGGTACGGAGTAGCTGGAGTTCAAAAATGTATGAGAACTTATTGTCACAGCAAGCAACAACTCTTTGTTAGATGCCTTTTGAAAGTTGGACAGGCAATCAGAGAACTGTAATTATCAAAATGTCCAACAGGAATTGGGCAGTAACGTCAGTAAAGATGCACCGTTGTGCTAATTCTGATTTCTACACACTGAAGGCTCGTCCTAAACTTTGAACGACCAACGGTTTTGTAAGTGATGCTTGCAATATTTTGGCATAGGCACGGGTGGGCAGAAAATATTGCGGAACTTCTTCAGCTACTTGTCAACTAGATGAAGATGGAACAGGAATTCTCTGAAAATGATCTAAACGATAAGCGGTAACCTAATGACGTCTCTTTGTCTTTATGATAAATGTTGAGCTCTTGTTTCATTAGTGACGTAGTGGGTGTGATATTTTGCTCTTGTGATTCAGATGTTTGAGCATAAATTTCTTTTTGGATCAGTACATATAGATGAGATGATAGGCCACTTTAAATTGCATAATTTACTCGATTTGAACAAAGCATGGGTTCGTTGTTCAATTATCTAAGAATGACCCAAAATCTTTCATTTCACTTCCAAAACTGGACCCACACTTGCCCGTTGTCCCTCATGTTGGAAACTTGGATGGTTAAAAAGTGGTTCGCTAATGTGCCTAAACTGCGCACAATGTTTCAAAATAGGATTGTGGAGGCCCTTTTATGGGCATCCAAACCAAAATTACAATGATTTATGTAATCTTCAAAACTTTGTCGAATGGGAACAAAATGCTGGATGTAGACTAAGCTGGTTCCAGCAAAATTTGAGGTCATTTGTAGGTCATCAAACAATAAATTGCTTATGAATGTAGTTTTCCAAACTTTGTGTGAATTTGAACAAAACTTGGAGAATGTGTTATCTGAGTCCATATCAAATGAAACACACATTGACCACTATAAAACTGATCTCTGAAATGTGGAGATATTTTGGCAGTTCACCTGCCTGCTAGTTCTGAATTGTGATTGGTTTGTTTCTTCTGTTAGTTTAATAGCTTGCCCTGGTTTATCCTCTTCTTCACCCACGGTCGTGAATGATTAAATCTTATATATCATTCAGGTGCCCCCCTGAGCATATAACTGCATTAACACCTGGTTGTGAGGCCATGGTGGTCCGGTAGCAAACTGGCGGGGAAGACGATCACATAACATGTTTCAGTACAACTCTGTTAACCATTCAAGTATATCAGCATGATGTTATGTCAATGTTAAATTAGTCTTGATAACCCACAAGACGATGATGTAATGATTTATGTAAACTGACTCGCCCATTAATCGCTGGGCGTTGCAAGACGATGAGGCTTTTTTCAAACTACTGTGAATTGAAACGGATCATCATAATATATGACCCGGACAGTCAGATTAGGATAAAACGCATTTCAATATACCGTATTCTTCCGCTAAGCGCCCCAGGGCCGCATGCAAGTTTCAAGTGGGCGATCACGAGAGTAATAATTATTTTCGGATAATCACGAAAACATTCAGCATGTATACATGTACTGTACTGATGTATAGAGAGGATGCACAGCATATAACCTAGTTACAGCAGACAGAGAGGAACGAGCGTTTGGTGAGTTTTATCTATTGTGGGGAGTGGGTTGTAAGGGGGGGGGGGAGGAAGAACGCATGTTGGAATTAGAAAGACATTTGTTGTGGCCTCAAACCTGTGCAATTAGTTGAATGTGTGTTTATGTACAGTGTTTCAATTTCGAGCAATAAATGTTGCAATTTCTGCAGCCCATGACGTGTTATGGGTAATCGATCTGCATTGCAAAAAAGTTGGGTGGGCGCTTGAGAGAGATGGGGCGCTTAGCGGATGAATACGGTAGTAAAAATGAAGAAGTAATTATTCTATAATGGCACAGTATAATAATTTTGTTGGGCTCTGCCGTAAAATGATATTATGGAAGGTTTGTGCGAAATAAATGGATCTCACAAATGAATACATGGTTCTCTGATGATTTCAGCAGGGTGAAGGACTGCACAGTGCTAAGTTGTTCTAGAGTAACTGACTTCCTACTGATAGATACAGTGTCTCATGAATCCTGCCGTCCTTGTGTGCGCTCCTTTGCATAAAGTCCAGTATCAGGAAGACACCTAGTATCACAAAAAAACATTCTGGAATTAGGGAAACATCTCTAGTACTCCACAACTGGAATGAAGGCTTCGGGTAGGCTTGTAGAAACTTAGACATAACCTAGTCTGGATCAATCCAGAGTGAAGTTGCCATCTTTTGTGCCAACTCGAGGATAACCTAGCTAGTCTGCATGAATCTGTAGGACCATGTTGCCAGGTCATTTGTGCCAACTTGTGCAAAACCTAGTTGAATCAATCAGTGAGATGATGTTGTTAGGTTATTTGTGCCAACTGAAGCATAACCTAATCCCAATCGATTAGTAGGATGATGTCGCCATGTCATTTGTACCAACTCTGGCATAACCTAGTATGGAGGATCAGTAGGATGTTGCCAGGTCATTAGTGCCAACTCCTCCGTAACCTAGTCCGAGTTGATGTGGGATGATGCCGCCAGGTTATCCGGGCCAATCGGGGGCATCCTTGTACTGAATCATTCAGAAGGATGATGTTGTCAGGTCATCGTCTCAACTCGGCATAACCTAATCCAAGTCGATCTGTAGGATTATGTAGCCAGGTCATTTGTACCAACTTGGGCATAGCCTAGTCCAGATCAATCATTGGGATGATGTTGCCAGATATTTGTGCTAACTCCGTCATCAAGTAGTCTGAATCGGTCAGTAGGATGATGTTGCTAGGTCATTTGTGTCAACTTGGGCATAACCTAGTCAATCACTTGGATGATGTTGCTAGGTCATTTGTGCCAACTTGTGCAAAACCTAGTTGAATCAATCAGTGAGATGATGTTGTTAGGTTATTTGTGCCAACTGAAGTATAACCTAGTCTGATCCAATCTGTAGAGCATAACATTATCTGAATTGATTGGTAGGACGAAGTTGCCTGGCCATGCAGGCAGACTTGGCGAGACCTGTCTTAACATCATTGGGAAATACCAAGTGAAATATCATGACTGAACCATGGTTGAATTCATACAGCAGCTGAGTGCAGGCTGAATATTGCAGGTGCTCATGTTCTGAGATCAAGTGACACAGCAGTTTAGTCAGCAGAAGTCCTTCGTTCAAGCCACAGTGTCGAAATCTGACATCGAAACTTCACCCTAGGGACATCCATGTATGGGAATGGGGAAAACTGATTCACTCATTTCTGTTGGCTCGAAGGGGATGTTTAAACAGTGTCCTCCCTTCGAGCAGGAATTGATACACCGCCTCTTTCATCTTCTGGACGCTGTTCAAGAAGAGAAGGGGGAGAATTCAGCAGCGTCTATTGAGGCCCATACTGCACAAGAGTGCAGTGCGCGAGGGCTCCTCTCTACACCAGATATAGGTACAACCTGAGAACATGTAAATGCCATCCAAATACAAGTTTTATGATAAGATACCAACTGTTCAGTGCGTGGTTAGAGCAGCCAATTTGGGTCCTCGTCAGGTCTCGCTGGGAAAATCCAGGAATTTGATTACAGGCTGTCAGGAGGCTCAGGTCTGAAACTCCACAGGGTTCTGGAGGGCCTCCCCCAGGGCAGCGGTGGCACCATGATTTCCCTGACGGAGGTGGGGGGCTCCAAGTTCTCGACAACAAGGTGGTCCAGGCCCGATCAAAGATTCTCGAGCCTATCCCAATGGGAAATGGGAAAAATCCCCCGATGGGAAGGCAGGCTTACCCTCGGGAGGGGCATGGCCAATGGCAATGTTCATAGAACATTCATGAAGCTTTAACATGGTTTCAGGTATACATTGTTATCGTGTGAACTACATTCTCTCACCAACCCTGTTACCTGTATTCCCTGAGATATTTTTGTATTACAATACTAAAGCTGTGTCAATACTGCTGTTTGATTAATTATATCATTCAACCATTTGACCTTACATCCCTTATCTTAGTAGGAATTAATAAATTACTTCAAAGTGGTCCATATTATCCTGTGCCCAAATCATGTACACCTAACCCTCCTTGTTATGCTGTCACAATATTTGCCATGATTAGTTTTATTATACATGTGTGTTATACAAGTAGAATTCCTGGCAGAGAATATGTGATTTGTCTCAAAAATACACCCTCCGTCATATCAAAGCGGAAATCCCACATAGTTTAAGTTGAAGTTAGAATAGGCTGTAGTTTGTCCTATAGATCTGCAGATTTGTGCCCCATTGATCAATCATGAAATGTTGAATATGGATAATAAGAGAACAAGAAGTAGAGGTAAATAATTCCTCCTCTACAACTAAGGATTTCTTTGCAGTTTAATTTGATCAACACATCAATAGTTAAAGTGAATATCTTGAGCTGTCTAATTGCTCTCCTAGCTGAAGCCAGTTGGTGAAATTCTTCCATAAAACTTGTTCTCACTACTGCAAGTTTTTAACCACTGATATGCAGGGGTGATGCCAGGATTCGGTGATGGGGGAGGAGGAGGGAAGCTCCTGCTCGACATAGAACCGCGCCTACCTCCCCCAGGCCATCACCACCATTTTGGTTCTTCTCACCTTCCCTTCCCAAAGCCTTTTTTTCTTTTTTCCTTGTGCATGTTCCTCAAACTTTCTGATGAATTCAAAATGAAAAATTTGTGGGGTTTGGTGGCATTCCTCAGTATGAAGAACTTGTGCTCAATGGCAATTGTATCGAGGCGATTTGTCCGTGTCAGGAAGTGCACATTTAAGCATACGACTGAGGCCCCCCGATGAAATGGAAAAGTCTCTGCTCTGACTGAAGGGGTGCATGGCCCTATCGTTCCCCTTGCCCCTGGTTGCCACCCTTACTGATATGGTTCCTGGGGTGTTAAACTATCAACTGTGCTCCTTTGCTCGTTTACTGTGTTCATACATTATTAATCTTTGCTTTCCTCTCCTCCTAAATCAGACAAATAACACTCATAAAATTCACGAATGTTCATATGTCTTTCTCTTGGATGTTGTCTTGTAAGTAGAAATTTATTCATGTTTTGAGACCTTCATACATTACATAGAAAATTCTGCTTTCACAATTCAGAATCTTCCACCAGTATTCATTCTATTTTGCATTACCATTAGACTTCAGTAACGGGCTGTATGAAACAGATTGAGTTTTGATTGAACCATCCAGACATAATTTATGTGAAGGGCAAGGACTGCAAATATGACACACTCTAATATATCTGATGAATCTCATCAGTAGAGGGTGGATATCTGTCCCACATTGATGTAATCAATTGGTAAAATGGTTATTGATAGGGGGGGGGAGGAAAGATGGTGGATTGTTTTTTCTAAAACTGACTGTAGGAGGAATCAAGTCAGTGGGACTGGCATTTAAGGGGCAAGTTGTCCATCCTGTCGGAACTAGCGATCGTTAAGGTGAAAATCTGCCTCAATTACACTTTAGTACGAAACAGTATATCGTCACTATGATATGTCAATCCAGTAGTTCTGATATACCATTGAACGATAGATACTCTGCTGTGATATCTGGCAAACGAAAGCGTCACTTTTGGTTGGGTGTTGCGCCATGATATTACCTGTTAGAATGTAAATAATCTAAGACTGGGATGAGTTTTGAAACTCTAAATTTAGTATCCAGGGTTATGAAATATGCCCTTTAACCTGTGCGAGTTTGGGTTCATCAGGGTGGAAGAGAGGTTGGTTTAATCAGCATTTCATGTTCTGGTTCGTTGGGCAAAACAACAATAATTTTGATAGCGTGTACACACTGACCTCTGGTCCTTCATAATCGATTCAATCTCATTAACGTTCCTCTCGACACTTCCCCACAGCTCAAGGAACTCCTGGCAGAGGCCGAGGCGACGAACGAGAGCCTACGACAGGAGCTGGAGGCTGAGAAGACAGAGAGAGCAGAACCATGAGAATGGCCCATCTGCCCAGACGGAGGTAGGCATTTATCTTGGGGCCTTCTTCAATACATTAGTCGAATCGACAGAACTGGCTGAATGGATATGTATCGTAGTTGGAGCACAGGTCAGCTAACCTTAGAGTTGTCTCGAACAAAAAATATGATGATTGAGCTTCGTTTATTCTGGTCCTCACTTATGGAACTCCCTGGTCGAGTTGAGGTCACTTGAATCTTCAGATCATTTTAGACAGGGTCTGAAAACTTTACTCCCCAGTCTTATTGATTTCTGCAGCCGTAAAGCCCATTGAGCAACTCTTTCGTTTGATTTGGCGCTATGTAAAGCCAATTATTATTATTACTCAATCATGGGAGCAATGCCTGGAAGGCATGTAGCTGCTCCCACCCACTGCCTACCCCCCTCCAATCCCTGAGGTACCCTGAGCTATGGGGCTCACTCTCTGATAAGTGCCCCCCTCTCAGCATCAGTAATTCTTGATACTTGGTATGTATGTTCCCCATGTTGAATACATGAACCCTATCATTTTGGGTCAGGTCTAAGGTCAACAGAGGTCAAAGTCTGGGAAATTGTAAACATGATGAGTCCAGAATGCTCAATTTGGGAAAGTTTAGGATTAGTGTTTAGCTACCTTTATATTTCTTTTTTGGACATTTTGGTCCAAAATAGTCAATTTGTGAGAAATTGATATTTTGGCCAGTTTGATCTCGTAGACATGATTCCCAAACTCCACCTAGTTGGTTTATGCTCATCTTGCATGTTGGTCCCCATTAATAGTACATGAACCCCATTATTTAGGGGGCCGGGCCGGGGGCATCTGGAGTAATAGAGGTCAAAGTCTGAAAGATCTGTAAACACGTTAAGTCCAGAACGGTTGGTCTGATCAGGCTGAAATTTGGTGTGAAGCTTTCTTATGGGGAGTAGTTTAGAAAGCTTTGTCAAGGGCAACTGCAGGCTTGAATACAATAGAGGTTTTTTGTGGAGAATGGAAAACTGTATCTATAGGTCCAAACCCCATCTCATTACGATGTTCCTATGTGGAGTTATTGGCCTTCAAGTTTGGGCCATTGAGCAGAGAAATTGGGGAGATTCCCAATTGTGCAATAACGCATGACGTCACACATGGACAAACAGAAAATTATGTTATGTATTTGAATGTTTCATTTTGTTGAATAAGTCAACATTTAGCAGAAGTTCTGTTGTCTTTCTCTCACCAAGTAACCATCAACACCTACCAACCCACTACAGCAATCCTCCCCCATAGACTAAATGCTTCTCGAAGTGAAATTAATATTTTAATTCAATAGAAAACAAAGAATGTTTGCAGGGTTGTGCAGTCTGACATCATTTAAATTTGCATGATGGGATGCATTTCAATCTTGCACATACCCATGCTTCACAATACACAAACTTCAAATGACTATAACTCTGTAATGGAAAGTCCCATGAACTTCCGGTTTGGACTGACGCATCAGTTTTTATCCAGCTATTGAGTTAGCCCCTTGATAAATCATCCTGCAGTTGCCTTTTAAGTAGTTTAGAAAGCTCCTTTAAGGCAGATCAAGGTGAATTCAGTATGGAGCATTTCTATCAAGAGTAAATGAACCCAACTGTTTTGTCAAGAATGGTGGCAGTTTTTGGTAAAATGGGGAATTTGTGAGAAATGTCATGTTGCTCATAGTGAGTACAATTCCCTATTTGCTCTTGTATGTGTCTGGACATTAGGTTTGGACTTTACGTTAATAGAAGTGAGTCGAGGAAATCACTAAGCCTTTTGGCTTTCTGGTTGAAGTAAAATGCAGTTAGGGATGCCATCACAATTTGCATGTACGGAAATATCAACTACCCAACCTACCAAATGCTATTCTGAATTAGGTCACTCCATAGTTGTGGGAAAAATGTTGAGTGAAATATTTTTCTCTATATATATCCCAGGCATTAGAGGATGCTGATCAGGATAAGTTAGAGAGCCTGAGGCAGTCCCTGGATGAGGGAAACCGTAAGATACTCGAGGAGGTCCTCCAGGAACGAGATGATGCTAACAATGAGAAAATGGACCAGATGAAGGAAGACCTAGAGGTTAGTAAGGGGTGTGGTGGTAATGGAAGGATGAAGCATTATTGTTAGGCTTTCATCCTAGGATAAACAGTCGAGACTGTTTATGACATGATAAGAGTTAAAAAAAAATGTGTTCTATCACTGTTTTACAACCCTCGAAATAGGAATACAAGAAGTCTCTCTAGAGATACGTATATCTTTGAAGACAGACTGTTATTGCAGAAGTAACTGATGGCTAGAGCTAGCCAGTCGACCAATCATAATAGAGTATTTTCATCCATGAATACCTACGGATTGTAAAATTGGAATTAATCATTCCGTTGTTCGAGTGGTTATTAGTGGAAAGGATATCCATGATCCCTGTGAAGTCCAATAACGTTTGGAACCAAAGACTATGCCCTTGTTTTGCATTTAATGCTCAAATTTCTAGATTGATGTGATGCTTTAAGTGCTTTGAGAACACGTTTCGGTGAGGGAGCATTAATAAACCCATAACACTATTGTAGCTAGTTTTCCAGTTGGAATTTTTTTCAATATTTTGAGGTTGTTCATGTGGAAGGAACCCCTCCCTTCATACCTACCGAGGGTCTTATTTTTAATTCCTGACTATCAGAGGAATCTATCAGTCATCGTGTGTGTGTGTGGTGGGTGTGTGACGCCCAGCTTGGTAAACCATGATTAACTTGATCAGTCTGAGTAGGTCCGGCTCCTACTGGTATGTGTGTTTTCCCATGATATACATGAAGCTTATTGTTTTGATGTCAGTTCAGAGGTCATCAAGGTCCCCAGAGGTCAGTCTGAAAGCCTTGTTACACGATGTCCATAATGGTTTGGTTTGATTCAGGTTGAAGATTAGGTGGTTAGCTTCCTTATGGGAAGTACGAGGAACCCTATTGTTTTTGGTAAGGTTGGGGTGAATGTGGTCAAAAATAAATTTTGTGAACAGTCGATATTTTGGCTAATTTTGGCTTGTAAACAAACACGAATAACTCGACCCCACCTGGATGGATAGCTCATACTTGGTATGTGAAGTTCCCCATGTTAGTCATAACCCTATTTTTTGGGGTTCAGTCATAGGTCACCAGAGGTCAAAGTCTGTAAACCTTGTAAACATGATAAGTCCAGAATCTTTGGTTCATCAGGTGAAATTTTGTGTGTAGCGTTTCTTATGTGGAGTACAGGCAGCCTATTGTTTTGGTATTAAGGTCGGGGTGAATTTTTGGTCAAAAATAGAAAATTTGTGAAAAGTCTTATTTTGGCCAGTTTGCTTTGGTAAACACAATAATCGACCCGCCTGAATGGATGAAGCTCATACTGGTATGTGAATCACCCATTGTATAAAGTACCATGAACCCTATGGTGTTGGGTCAGGTCAGAGGCACCAGATGTCAGAAGTCTTGTAAACCATTGTAAACATGATAAGTCCAGAAGGTTGTCTATTCAGGTTGAAATTGGTGTGGAGCTTCTTTATGGGAGTACAGGAACCCTATTGTTTTTGGTAAGGTCGGGTGTGAATTTTGGTCCAAAAATAGAAAATTGGTGGAAAAGTAGATATTTTGCCCACAGTTCTGGCCCTTGTACAACCCCAACACTACACTCCGAACCTGCACCCCCCACCGACCATGAGCATGAAGATCATAATGGTTATGTCGTGTCACCACGATGAGTAATGAAACCTATTGTTTTGGGCCCCGTCAGGTCAAAGGTAAGCTGACACCGGTCCAGAAACCGCCAGGTCCAACGTATGCACCACACTATGAAATTCAGACCTGTGAGATTTCTTCTCACAGAGCTATAGGAACTATTGGTGGTTGTTAAACAGGAATTTGTCAGTTATTTGTTGCCATACTGAGCTGTGCAATCTTCCATTTGTTAGCTATAGGTTGTCCGAAAGTCAAGAAATCACTAAGCCTTTGTGTTCTGGTTTTTACGAGCGATGAAATGCTGTATTGTAGTCGTTTTGGTGAGATGGTTACATTTCTGTAACCTTGACGCAGTCGCTTCAATAAAATTAGTCAATGTAATGTTATGTTATTATATGAACGTTCTCTGGTGTGCTTTGCAAAAAGTCTGATTCAATCGATGACAGCGCATGCGCTTTGTAGTTTTGGTAGTATTTTTAATTCTAGTCAGGTTACGCCAGAATTGGAGCGACGGACAGTTCCGAACAGCTTCATCGAGATTTGACCATGTCATGTCGGAGAGGGAAGGACTTGATATAGAACAAATCGGCTTCAACAGTTTGTCTCTGAGCTTCTTACGCAGTAACACCGATAAAATATAATTTTATTTAGGTTTAGCAGTTCCATTTGCATCGAATCGAACTGACTTGATCTTTATATGTTTGGCGCAATTAATTTAGAAAAGGTGGTCCCATAAAATAACCCCCCATATAGCGTTGATTCAGTCCGGAAATACAGGCAGCTGATTCGCTTAGGACTTCAATGAGAGCACATTGCAGAGACGGCTCGCTTCCCAACCCCAGCATGCCGCATGCCAAGTGCTAACAGTGCTTTCGTAGAATTGTGTTCGCCTAGATGTTTTGAACTGTGTAACAAACTATACGGGACCGAATCCTGATATTCTGGTCCCATTCATTCAATGAACTGTGTTTTCAAATAGTCTATTATTTCATAAAATTATAGAATTTTACGTGCCTTTGCCTGCAGTCCCACGGCAATTAATAGCCTAGGGTAACAAATCAAAACACGAACAGCCCAATATAGGTCACGAACAGGATTCGCATCCTCTTTTCACTGATTCCCGTGAAATGCCAGTCCCGAGAATTGTCTACAATCAATTTTCAACAATTCTCCGAAAATAATACACTCACAGTTTTTATTAGACAAAAATCCACGTTCCTCGCACATCTATACATCTCGAGACAGCTTTGATCGTTCGATCTATATTCCACATTCACATCAACATCACTTGACCGAAGGCTGGTTTAGTGGTTAAGACTAACGTTTTCGAATCTCGCGGCCAGGGTTCGATTCCTGTCGTGTGCGCAGATTCTTTTTCCGTTTTGAGACCAGCTAGTGAATGTGGTTGTGTTTTGGTTTTACGTGTTCTTACTTATTTTAACCCCTGTTCAATTGGTTCAGGTCGCATTGAATACCCCATAGTTTTTCGGAGGGCAGGTGTAGCTTTGTCATGTCTTTTAGGCGGCAGCTACGCTTGTTTCAACCATTTTTGACCGCATTTGCTTCCGCCCAAAATCATAGCCATGACCGATTCACATCAGCCCTGGCCAGAGAAGGGAACTTGTGTACAGCAGAATAAAATCTCTTTCGGGGAGCACAAAAACATATCCTAGGGACACATGACAAAGCAACACAATTTCTGAACGGAGTGGGTTTTCGATGTGCTTTAACACTATCTTAGTCGACAGTCCATTAAGATGCAAAAATGTTCTCCTACCCAAAACCGCCAACAATTATGGTGACATGCAGAATACATTCAGGTACTGGGTTCTTCCCGTCTTTATCTACAATCTCTACTACCTCATTATATCCCAGCGACGCCGTAGCCTCTGGGGATATTATTGTTTTGGGGCTGTGTCCGCCGCGCCGTCTCCGCCGGAAACTTTAGGCTTTAGCGCATAACTCTCCAACACAGATGTCCGATTGACCGAACTTGGTGCCCATGTCCACCCCCATGAATCTCAGATGGAGTTCGAAAGTGGCAAATACGGCATGTCTGCTGCCCTCTATTTTGGAGGTTTCATGTCGAAATTATGAATTAAGTTGGTTCATGTAGACGCATCTTGGGGTTAGGGGTAACAATTCGTCCCGCAAAACATGGAGTCATTTCAATGTCCTCGAGCTCAAATTTTATAAAAAAAAAAAAACAAAAAAAATTTTATGCGGTTTTTCAAACTTCGTCCGACTGGACGAAACTCGGTGGGTGGGGTCACATTGGTCCCGAAAAATGTCATTTCGAGTCATTCAGAGTCAATTTGCATGATTTTGCGATTTTCAAACTTCGTCGGATTTGAACGAAAACTTGCTGGATGTAAAACTACATTGTTCCTGATTAAAGTGGAGGTCTTTTTAAGGTCATGAAGGCCAAACTTTTTTTTGATTTTCCAATGCGGGGGACGGGACTGTCAATCTCATTTGATATGGCATGGTCATCCATGACCCAGGCTGGGGCTATATTAACTCCGGTACTCGTCAAAACAAAAAAATCTACATGAAAAAGATAGCACCTATCCATCCATCATTTATTGCTAGTATAATGCCTGCATTCTGGGTTATGTATCTAATGGAAAAAATTTCAGCAGTATTGGTAATTATAGGATAGTAATGGTCCACCTCCCACCTAAGTTCTGATCAGGCACTCACTCCCCTTAACTTCCTTCCCTACATATGGTCCTCCTCCACCTAGGGCCAGCATGCACCCAGCTCTCCTGAGACTTCTTCCTACAGACGTGCACCTCTCACCTAGAACCAGTAAGGCACCCACTCCCCTCAGACTCTCCCCTACAAATGATCCCCCCCTACAAATGATCACCCCTACAATGCTCCACCCCCCACGTTGGCAGTCAGGCACCCAACTCCCTTAGACCTCTCCCCTAAATATGGTCCACATTCCCCCCTTGGCCAGTCATGCACCCACTCCCTTGAGAACCTCTCCCCGACATTGGCCACCTCCCACCTTGGGCCAGTCAGGCCCCCACTCCCTTTAAAGGAAAACCCCCCCTCTCTCCTACATATGGTCCCTGTCCCACCTTGGGCCATTCAGGCATCCACTCCCCTAGACCTCTCCCCTACATATGGTCCACCTCCCACCTTGGGTCAGTTAGGCACCCACTCCCTTAACCTTCTCCCTACATATGGTCCATCTCCCACCTTGGGCCAGTCATACACCCTCGCCCTTAGACCTCGCCCCTACATATGGTCCATCTCCCACCTTGGGCCAGTCAGCACCCACTCCCTTAGAAGAATACCTCTCTCCCTACCTTGGTCCATCTTCCCACCGGGCCAGTCCTACAACCTCTCCCGTAACCTCTCCCCTAACATATTGTCCAGCTCCCCCTTGGGCCCATCACCCCCGCTCCCTTATACTCTCCCCTACAGTGGTTCCAACTCTCCCTAGGTCCAGTCGGCACCCACTCCCGTAGACCTCGCCCCTACAATATGGTCCACCTCCCACCTAGGGCCAGTAAGGCATCCACTCCCTTAGACCTCTCCCCTACATATGGTCCACCTCCCACCTAGGGCCATTAAGGCACCCACTCCCCTTAAACTTCTCCCCTACATGTGGTCCACTCTCACCTGGTCCGTCAGGCATTCACTTCCTTGGACATCTCTCTCCCACATGTGGGCCACTCCCCTTGGGCCAGTCGAGCACCCACCTCCCCTCAGATTTCTCCCCTACCTATGGGCCCCTTCCTCCTGGGCCAGTGGTTGCCACTTACACTTCTCCAAATCATGAATTCAATAAGTTTCCCCTATTGTAGTTCGGAAAATATTGTCCCCTCAGTTCTTGATGAGGTTTGTTTGTAACAACACTCAGAACTATAGATCGATTCTGCATGGGTTTTGCTGAATTTTGCTTGGCGTGGACCCCAAAGCACCGAAATGTGGCGATGGTGAATGTCACATGTCAATGTTATCACCCACTTCTGCAGTTCTTTATTGTTGTTTACGCTGAAGAATTATCTATCCATCTAACAATTTCCGTCAAATAATCTAAATGGCAATCTAGGAGAACAAAGTAAACTGCACATTTTGTTTCAAGTGGGAAAATGTTTCCCATTCAATCATTCTTTGTCACTTCGACATCATCACACAACCCATGTGACAGCATCCTTGTTGTCATTGCTATGATTCCAACCTTAGCAGTACCTGTTTCAACCCTCAATCAGTGTCATAATCATTCACAACTCCCATAATTCTTCCTCTTCTGTTTATTTTGTAGAGCCAACACACGCAGGAGCAGTAATCTCTCAAGTGCCGCTGCAGGCCGTATACATCAGTCGTCTCGCCTATCACTGGCCCGCAGCGCGCAGGAGAAATCGCAGGCCTGGTCGAACAACTTAGGGCGCTTCGGAGAGTCAGGAACAGGAACTGGCCGCCCTGAGAAGACTGGGCCTAGAGGGAGGAGGATATGATAGGCCGGTTTGAGGTAGAGAATGGTGAGTACCCGTTTCACGGATAATTCTATCGTCGTCAAGCATTTTCATCCACCTGAAGGGGAATCAGAAGAACTCGTGATCACAGTTTACGTTGTGTTGGTGTACTGTACATGTTCAGGACTCTATGTCCAGAACACCTCACCTAAAAACTTGGGTTATTACAGGTTGTCGTGGAATAATATCTGAAGTGAGGCAACCATTGATACACCCATATCAGTTGAACTTTGGTCATGCTCGTCACTCCCCATAGGAGATTATACTAGCCATGCACTGATATACTATTTTATTGGGGAATCCCAAAAAGGTTATGATTTACTGTGAAATTGGCTGCCTCCTAATAATAATTTTTGGGTATTTTATGACTAAATTATGACTAAATCTTGAATTTGTCATTTCAGATGAAAATCTGTTTCTAACTACCAATTTATACTAATTAACACATCTCCATATCCCCTCCCTTTTTGTACACAAAAAGGCTATTTGAATTGTACAAACCCTGCTTAGAGCAGTATCCCTATCTATGAAATATGATCGCGACTTGTATACACTTCTTAAAAGTGAATGGAATACTATGCCACGAAATTCCCATGGTAAGGAGGCTTTAATACATGGAGGGTTTTCATAAATTAAGGGGTGAACATCACATAATATGGATATTTGAGGCGACAAATTCCACTAGAGTCCATCAAGAATTTAGACAATTTCAATCACTTCCCAAATATTTTAATGTAGGGATGGTCGGATGGTTTCAAATTTAGTAGAAGGTAACCAGTAGCAGAACAAGGTTACTTCGTTTCGCCAGAACAAAGTTCAGACAGAGACCTATTATTTTGTTGTAATGTGTGTGTTTTGGCTTGTCTAGCAGAATATCTCTGAAACTGAAAGAGCACTCCTGAATGCATTTTGTTTGTAAAGTCGTGGTTAGGTAATGCAGTCTGAGTAGACTGTAGGCTTGGATACAACAGAAGTTATATCGTGGAAAGTGGAAAACTGTATCTGAAGGTCCAAACCCCATCATAATACAATGTTCCTATGTGGAGTTATTGGCCTTCAAATTTGGGCCACTACGCGGAGAAATGGAAGAATACCAATTGCACATTAACGCATGATGTCACCCATGGACAACACGGGAAAGTAGTGATGTATTTCTGGTTCATTTGTTTAATCGTTCTATCACCCAAAGTAACCATCAACACCCACCAACCCACTACAGCAACACCCCTCTCCCATAGAATAGATGTTTTTCGAAGTGGAAATATTGTGTGCATTTCAATAGAAAACAAAGAATGTTGCAGGGTTGGCAGTATGACATCCATTTTATTATTGCATGATGATGGCCTTTCGATCTGAGCCAATACACATGCTTCACATACACAAACCAAAGGACTATAACTCTGTATCGGAAAGTTGTATGAACTTCCAGTGGACTGACGCATTTGCGGGTCATCCAGCTAGTATATAAGCCCTTGAAAATCATCTGCAGCTGTCCTTTTAAGTGAGATTAATTGGCCCATTTTAGGCAAGAGTTGTTTGAGCTTGTTGGAATGTTTACAGTTGTGACTGAGACTCAATCAAATAGAGGTTGATTTTCAGAATGAAATATTTTTGCTAGTTAATTAGTCTAAATTTGCATAAAACATGCAAATTGTCATGCAAATTTCAGAGTTGGTTAGACTTCAGGAAACTGAGAGGTAATGATTCACTTTTCGCTGGTGAATTGAAACCATGACTCTGGGTCACTGGAGGTCATTCAAAGGGTCTAATTTGCATATTTTACCCTATCATTTCTGATAGAAGTATGCAGTAATTGTGGCGGCCTGCAATTTTTTACCAACTATGATTTTGTTTACTAACGAAGCACAAGGAAACAATAAGGCTGAAGGTGAAAATAAACTTTGTCCAAAAGTTGAGGAAATCTTGGACAATCAGCATAGATTAGTCCTGATCAGTTGATGGGGGTCTTTCATATCGAGTCGTAATACCTTCTTGTCCAATTTTTGTTAGTACGAAGCGCATGGGACATATGCACTATCAGTTTTACATGTGCTGTGCCCAGTAGAGCACATCCGTGTGAAAAAAGTGGGGGGATGATGACCTTTGAATAAAAGATGACTGTGAAGATGTTATAGTGGGGGTTGTATATACTCCCATCCCCCACGGAATGTGCACCCATGCTAGTGCCCAGTTCTAACAATCAAACTGTTCTGATGATGCGCCAGCTTGAATGTTGGCATTCACACAGTGTGTGCCTCTATTTAGAATGAATAACAGTATTCCAATTTTCGGAAACGTCAAGAGTCAGGAAAAACTTGATGCATGTTCGGGCCACATTGGTCATATGGTGTTCACTACATGTAATATGTCAATTTGATTATGGTGAAATTCAAACCTGGTCAGCTTCACCAAAAGGGTGGGCGTCCCGATCATTCTGGGTGACGAGGAGGGGAGGGGGGAGGCTAACAGCTCTGTCTGATCGAGCTAAAATTAGGTCTAGGTTCTTTAGTCAGGGAGTTCAAAATGGTTTTGGTTAGAGATAGGGTTATGTTTTAGTGGAATTATATTTCTCGGAAAATCAATATCTTGGCCATTTCAGCTTGTATACATGATATTTTGACCAGAATGGGTGGACCAAGGTTTATACTTGGTATGTATCTTCCTCATGATGAGCTATTGTCTTGGAGTGAGGTCATAGGTCATGTGGGATCAACAGGTATGGGGGTCCTGCTACTAACCATAATGGAAAAATCCTTGTGAACATGAGGACTCCAGAATGTGTGGTCTGATCCATTGACATTGGTTTGCAGCTTACTTATCAAGTGTATAGGAACGCCATTGTTTTTAGTGCATGGTTGAGCGCAGTCATTCCTTATTAAGCAATGAAAATTTGGGCAATTACAGATATAACTGATAATTGAACCACCTCGATTGATGAAACTCATAATTGATAGGTGTGTTTCACCAGATGAGTACATGAAATAGCAAAGGAATAGTTCGTGGTTAATTTGTGGGACATGTATAATAGCCTAGAATCTTTTCGGAACATTTTAAGAAGAGATTATTTGCAGGAGAGACCATGCAAAAGAAGCTTCAATTTCATCTTCAGATGTGTTAGGAATCTAGTTCTGATAGAGCATACTGTATAACACTTTCTATGAACTAATCAGTCTATACCCATGGATCAGGTGCATATCTAAAACGGTGGAATATATTTGTCTGTTGTTGTTCTGTGTAGTGATCTTGAAGTAGTTGTGATTTATGGGTAGGTGTCAGTATCAACATTTGACATCTTAACGCTCTCCTCTCTGCTATTGAATGTCTCTCTAATGGAGTACACCCAGAGACCCGTCTTGAGGGGGGGGGTTTGAGTCGGAACCAGAAGGAAAGGGCCCCCTCATTTATTTGCCTCTCCCTCTACCCACCCCCCCCCATTGGCAAATAACAGGCACGTCTGTTGTTGCAATTCTTGTTTAAAAAAACAGATGTGAAGAATATACTGAACAGTTACAAAAATGTTTTTTGGGTTAAAAATATATTGGCGTCATGGGAGGAGGGGGAATTGACACAAAAAGTGGCATGTGTACACCATGATGTCTCCAGAATATTACAGTGAGGAGAGCTTGTTAATTGTATGAGTCAACTCATTCACTCTTAAAAAAAGGGTGTGTCAAACTACGGAGGGTTAATTAGTCTGCTGGCATAGGTCTTCATACCTTGCTTAAATGTTATATCGTTATAGATGCCTGGTGTATGTTAGGTCTAGTGAAATTCATTTTAAACACTGCACTGATGTGAATTAGTCAATATGGCAGTGTTTTGCGCTAAGGCGCGTGATGCAGGATTCCCGCATTACACAGCCAGAAAAAAAAAAATCCCGCAGAGAAATTTAAAGTGCGTGCGGAAATTCCCGCACAGATTTCTCAACCACGAGATTGCAAAAAAATAGTGTGTTATAATAGGGTTGCGAGGTTCCTATATCCGATTCGATCAGCCGAAAAGAATTCATGAAAACAGTAAGTTATGGCAAAACAGCATATGTATGTGACCACTGTCATGCTGGTAGTACAGTAGTAGTACTAGTACGCAGCAGAAATACAGTGCAACCTACGACATTCTTTCAATTCGTACGTACAGTATATATATAGCAAGCCCAGCCCCACGCCCACGAAACAGGTCGCTAGTGCCAATACCAGTCAGCTTCCTATGTGTAAACTGTGATTATTTTAGAGGAAATTCGAAGCAAGGCACATCTAAAATTAGTCGTGAAAACCACCAACAATGCTAAATCTTCATGTATGATTGTGTTATCAACCAACTGTCCAATTAATCACGTTCGTTCATTTTTTTTTGTAATCAAAGAATTGTAGGCTAACGCAAATTATTTTGCAGTATCACTGATCGACATGAATAAATGCACTCCTTAATCATAGAGTCTATGGGAAATCCTATTGAAGTTAAGTGTGTGTGAGAGGTTCGTTGCCATCGGTCCGTAGACTTGGTATCGTTGTGTAGCGGGCAGTGGGAATTGGGAGCACATTGCGGAATGCTCGTGAACGGCATAGGTGAGGACCACGTGTTCCAAGCAGGGCTAAGGTTAAAAGTAGGGCACAACATGGGGCCAGTGAGCTAGCAACATGAGCTTTGCATGTGTACATAATGGTGAAGCTGCGATGTCCGCATTGGCTGGGTATGTTCCGCACCCCATTTGGGGCAGTTTTAATCATTTTAACAGATCGCAGATAAAGGTGCGATGTAGGCGGCGGCAGCTGGGATCGGCAAAAAATACAGCACTGGATTTTGGTAATTTCAATTAGTACCGGCCGGGATTTGGTAGCCACTAGCCAATACCAGTAATTTCCGCCAGGACCGGTAATATTTATTGTGCATTTGACCGTCGGTGCTGCGAGTACTAACGGTGCCGCGAGTACAGGTACTAATAATAACGCTACCGGTATACCGCGCAACCCTAGTGTGTAGTCCACAATATAATGTTGACTCGATCGCGATCTTAGCATGCCATGCACGATGTTTGCATGCCATACATCATTCAACGTTGCAGGACATGGGAGAAAAACACTTGTTTACTAGCAGTCAGACAGTATGCACACAGCATGTGGGTGTTATGATTGAGTCTAATATGCTTCTCTCGTTGATATTTCACAGAACTGGCACAGGTACAAATTCTATTATGACCATGTGCTCTGTTAGCAAATCAGTGTAAAATAACGTAGTAAGCAACTGCAATCTGATTTTTTTTTTTTTTTCCAAATAACATCACATTTGGTTGAACAAGACTGGGAATGGGGTTATATTACTACTTTTTCCCAAAGTCTGAAGCACATTCATAAGGTGTCTTCAGCTCATGTAACAAAGTGAGAGCAAATTCAACAGCATAGTCCTACCCTCTGGAAATAATGGTACATAATTATTTAGATTTTGTCCATTTTTCCTGCCAAAATACGATTTTGCCATATGACAACATAAAATAAGGATCAGAGAAAAATTGCAATGAAAGATGTGCCTTTCTGTGGGATATGGATATGGTACCTTTTTCGGTGCTGTAGGATTTGAAAATAGTCTCAGATACCAGGGTATTTGGATCTCATGACTAAACACAATATATAGGCTTATTAGGAGTGCATAGTTAGTTAAGTGTGCGAGACGATAGTATAATGTTGTTACCACAGGGCAGTCATGAGGTTTAGTTAATAAAGTAATTTTTTGTCGCCGCCCATGGGCCGCCTGAACTTCGTGGGGGAACTTGTGCGAAAAATGGCCGGAAGATAAGGGTCCCTCCTAGATTTCAAAATCCCTCCAAAAAAAAGTTCTGGAGGAGGGAACTCCCCCCGAAAATTAGTCCTTAGCGCTGACACTGCAATTAGGTAACTTTTACAAACATTGACAACTGCTACCTTGTACAGGTCACATGGGATAAGGCTTCCTTTCACAAGTTCATTTAGTAGTCATGGATATCCTTGGAAGCTAGTCTTAGTGTCAAGGGCAAAGGCAAGATAAGAGAGATCATGTCAGGATAAACAGAGGTTGAAGTTGGAAAATCCTCATTGAAAAATAAGTTCTTAAAGCTGGTCTGATGGTTTGGAAATTTGGAGTTGGCTGTCCCATCAGAAAACAGGACCCCCACAATTTTTGGTGAAAAAATGCGGAAAATTTGATTCTGTCTTGCTGCCATGGACAAGTCATCAGAAATGGAATTACGAAGGCGATAGGCAATCTGCTCTATTTCTAATTAAATAATACCATCAGGTGTGTGCTATATATGGCCACCGCATTGCAATCTTTCAGGGGCCACCTAAAAGCATTCCATTTCGAAGAGGAGAGAACCCCCCTTCCCTCAAAATTCCCCATCTACTAAGTGGCTATTTAATGGTTTTAAATTGTCAAACAGGGTAAAAAGATGTCCCAAAACAGCTTGTTTCTATATGAAATTGTGTGAATTTACTTCAGATTGAGATTTTTAGACAGGAATTTAACTTATTCTGGGTATATCATTCCTGAATTGATTATGGGGATTGTAAACCCAACTCTTTTGTTGAATGGAACACTTTTGATTCCTTGATGAAATGAGGAACCCAAAAAGCACAAATTCTGGAGATGCCTCAGATGCAGTTCGGTGCAAAATTATAGACCCCCCAAGACCCACTCGGTTTGGAAGCAAATTCTTGTTTCTCCTGGCCTGCTGGTCTTGAATGAAAGTTTGAGTACCCATGATTTTTTCCAGGACACAATGTTCATGAACAGAGGGCAGTTAGTTCCCTTTTTTGAGGTGTTAAGTCTATGGGGGAGAGGTATAAAGGAGAGAGTTGTCCCCTCATCTTTTGGAGAAGTTGTGCATTTTAGATGCTATAAATTTTATTGGTTGCGATATAGCACACCTAACACCGACACCGACATGTTTTGTTTTTTTCCTTGCCTGTTTGGCTTTTTTCATTCCCATAAGAGTGCAACAGACACAAAACCAATCCCACAAGATCAGGGATGAATCTTTTATTCCCAGGGAGTATAAAAAACACTCCAATTTTTTTTTTCTGTCACTTTGTCCATTCACAATCTGTAGTTGTTGCAGTATTATCATGTATTACACAAGTTTGACAATTTGCCCTGCCTTCTTTGTCTGGGCTCCTCCACTCTTCTCCAGTTAATTAAGCGTTAACAAAAAACACTCACGTACAGAATAACCTCCCCCTAAATACACTTACGCCACTTTCAAATAAACACAACCATATACCCACTGTCAAATGAGGCAAATAACCACACTTCCAGCAATGCCATTGTCAGATTCTAGCAGTCACCGTGACAACCGCTATGACTATTCATGATTTACCCAACCTTTTTTGCCTGGTGGCCCCTAATTACTAATTCAGTTAATACACATTTTAGCTCTGTGTGACTGGAGTGTTCAACTGAATTAGCAATTCAAGGCCAAGGCTTAGGCCTAAGGCTATCCCTGTACTACAAAAAAGGATGATTCGATTTGTGGAGATAATAAATCCTGGTATGGCGGGCACTTTGAATGGAAGATCTATGTTAAGAGTATTTCGGTGGTGAGTCAATAATGGCTGATTGTTATTCTCCCAGGGCACTCAGTGGGAAGCTTGTATTACAAGCAGTCCACACTCTAACAATAGGTGAACTTGGTCCATGCAATAACCACCTGTGCTGTGGCTTGATTCGCTGTAGCTCGCTAGCTACTAGTAGTGCTGATTTGAAGTATTGGCCTGGAGGCCGTTTGAAATTTAATCAGTTGGCAGTTGGGTGAGTTGCTATGGATAGGGATATTGCAATTTCTCAGGCGTTGAATATTGTTTATGGGGTAAGCCGTTTTAGGCTCAACGGTTTATAGCTTCATGGTTAGGAAACCACTATAGGCAGTGATCTACAGTACCAATGTGTACACCATGATTTTGGAATTTTAGTGCAACTAGTTCCAGTGTTTCAAGGAGGAGGCTAGGCCTAGTAATTAAGATCATAACCAGTATGCCAACTGTGATGCATCCCATACCTCATAGACTAACTACATTACTGTTCTATTGTTCTTAACCATTAAATCAAATTCTAGTATAGAGAAAATGCTTGGCATGCATGAAATTCTTGAAAGCGGGTGTTGGTAGACAGCCGAGCGACTTTAATTTCAGTTGCCAAAATTGTTTGCAGCCTTTCTAAAGGCATTGTCCAGCAATTTCAGTGCATTTCAGGTGGGTCATTGGAGGGTTCTGCATTTTATTTTTAAATTTTTATTATTTGATGAGGAGGGTGAAAAAGGCAAAGTGGGAGATATTTAATTTTCATTTTGGCGAACAACAATCCAAGTAAAGCCAAGCAGACAGGAGAGGTGTACTAAAGATTTAGTTACTTGGTTGTTTTTTACATTCAAATGTTGTGAATAACCCTGTTGGTAAATTACAATTCTCTTAGCCGGTACTGATTTAGGACTTAGCACTAGCTATTGGAGGTGTCCACTGACCCGAACCTTGTATGTAAAGTTATAAATATGATTGTCATTTGGGGAGGGGCATCACCCTCCACAAAATTTAGGCCATATTCCACTGTTTTATTTTTGCACCAATTGTTATACAGAGTAGGGGGGATTTGGAAAATCTTCACCACAGGTTTGATTGCAGATGTTGTAGGCCTATACAGAGAATAGTCAGTAAAGGTCCTCAGTGGCATATCTAGGATTTTCTCAGTGGCGCTGAGGGGGGGGGTGGTTATAATATTTCACTATTTTCCTTCAAAATGAGGCCCAAGAGGGCAGGAAAGACTCTCCCTAAATCGTGTTGTTAGGCAGGTGCAGTGGCATAGCCAGGAATTTGTAGGGGTGGTGGCATCAAAGGGGGGCTTGTGATGGTACTGGGATATGAATCAAAATACAACATCGGAGCGTGGCCTAAATTTTGTTGCGTTCATGAACAGTAAGCCTACCGGTATAAACTATGCTACTGACTCATGGAGCATGAATTGTTTGATTCCATAATTTTTGGGCATTCAATAAAACAATTGGCCCATAGTAGAATATACCTATTGTGGGGAGTTTTCTACCTCTTGCTTTTCTCTGCTCTAATTTTTCGTATTCTTCACCCAAAGTGTGGTTCGTCAATTAACTATTCGCACAACACTCCGTTTTGCAAAACATTTACAATATCGGTCATCAGTCAGGGACAATGTGCAAGAATGAAGTTTCCCAGCAAAATTGGAGCAAATTGTGCATAGGATGGGCTTCTTTTATCTCTCAGATGTTGGTAACCTCTAGCATGGTCCATCCTCCATTTGCGCACCTAGCTCGATGCAATAATTCTCTTGTATGACTCCGGGATCCTAATAATAATACAACCATTGGAATCACCTCGTCACGCTCTTCAAAAATGATACCTAAACGGGCCATATCCGGTGAAAAATTCAGGAAAACTATGTGAAGAATATCAAAATCAGAATTTATTCGAACCCCTCATCAATTTGCGCATTCGGAACTGAGTCTGACCTGCCACTAAAATCAGACTTTCTCTCAGGAGTAATATAACAGTACCAGAAACTACTCAATTTTCTACTGAAAAATTGCGATTGTGACAAATGAACAAGAACGAACAAATGCCGCTTAGTGATTCATTGCCATAAAATTTGGTTTATGTCCACTAATCCCACTTCCTGATGAATGATGCCAGGAAGTGCCCTATAACAGTATAAGGGTCAATGTCAACAGTTTGTATTTGGATACCCAATCACCTCCACTGTCACGGGCCATGTATAATGGGTTTGGGGAAATCGGTCATAGAGAATGAAGAGTGGGTAATTACGGTGATATCTCTACCTGTCATAGGAGTTCAACTATTAAAAGGGAGGGGGAAAACACTAACTACAAGCAATTATCATCTCCACTGCCAATACATACCCTACCAGGACATGCAGTGAGAAATAATGCTGCCATAAACGATGGCAAGTTGGTGGAAATAATAGAAATGGGGAGGGAGGGCAGGCCTATTTTGCAAAAAGTTCGGTGGGAAAAATCATGCCAATGGGAAACATTCCAAGTATTTGGGAAAAGGCTGCCATCTATAGTTGGTCTCTAATTGATTGATGATACAGCTGACTACACAGGTCAACTGTGTAGTCCATGTGGACCTAGAAATAGCGGGCGACTCTAGATAATCTTTGCTTTAAAAATCACTTCCCTTCGCGTGAATAAAGCCAGGTGGTCAACAAGAGTGCATTCATCTACCGCCTTGGTCTAGGGCCACAATCAGCAACAAAGTAAATGCAAACAAAACCTCATTCGCTTTCAATGCAATGGACCACAGTGTCCCAGTGTGGGTTAGTCAATTGTGACATTGTTTTGCTTCAGTAACTTTGCAAGAGTAAACTCAGGATTCCAAGTTTTAGCACCAGTATCAGCCCCGCCCTGATTTTAAGGCCACTGACTTGGTCAAACAAAAGGATGCGTCCAGGGATACGCCAAAGTTTATCCAACTAATTGGGTGATACGACACCTTTGCAAATAAACTCCCCTTAAGCATAGGTCATGAAATTCTTACCTTCCCAGAACCACCCCTCAGCTCACCACTGTGAATAGGGACTTTAAAAGGAAGTGGTTTGTGTCATTGGCAATTCACGATGGTCAGGTAATTTAAACATAGTATAAAATGTCGGAGGGAGATGAAACTTTTCACAGTAGATAGGTATCATAGCTGTAACTGACCGCTGCTATAGTGTGATCTGGAGACGAGTATTTGTAACCAGGGGAAATTCCCCAAACTTCATAACTCCAAAGTTGTGGTGTTGACAAATCCTGATTATGGGGTTTACAGTATATTCAGGTCCTACATTGGATGTTGGGCTTTGACCGATGTTTTATTGCCATTCCTGCGTGAATATTGTAAAGTGAAAGGAGGCATGTATGTGTCAGTAGTGCAACTGCTTCAAAAACACTTGTATTTGAAAGTTGGAAGCTAAACCATATTATAAACAGGTCCCCAGGTGTAGGGCCAGACAAACAAAATTTTCCATTATGATAAACCTCTGACATATTTTGTTGCAATGAGTGAAAAGGGGTTCTATGATGACTCAAATGACTGGGACCTGGAACAAACAAAACAATACGGTTCATCATCATCATATGTATAACCAACAACTCATTTGAACTCTGTTCAGATGTCAGTGCCCAACTCTAAATTTATCAACATTTCCGTGTTTTAGACTGTCTTGAACATTCCACATTTGTTGAGTTAGCTTGTGATGGGAGTATTTGTAGTATGGCAGTGCAAGGACCTTTTGTTTGTCTTAAACAAGACAGCAATCCGGCAATCACACAAAATTAACACTCAAGGTCACCAGGTGTCAAAAGTCAGGTGAGGTCAAGAGGTCAAACTGAGGTCAAAGTTGGTCACCAGATGTATGTTCGGTAAGAAAAACAAAACTTTCTATTGTCACAATCCACCAAAACGTTTTCGTTGTCAAGATGTATGACGATTCGCCAAATGTATTCACATTTCAGTAATTTAGGATGATTTGGACCTTCATATTCGGCGGTGGAGATGCTCGTCATAGGAGTATCCAAGTATGGTAGTGTAATTGGCTTGGTTGATTTGTCTTAACAACACGATCTGACCATTGCAAAAAAATTAGCACTCAAGGTCCCTAGGTGAAGAGGTCAATGAGTTGTTCAAAAAGTCAAATAAGGTAAAAGTAGGTCAACCAGATGGATCCAACCAGACGAACAAAACTTTCAATACGGCAGTCCTCCAAAATGTTTCGTTGCCGAGATATATGACGATGGCCATATGGTGACCTTGAATTACCTTGACCGGACGAGAGAAAAAAATAGGGATCAATTCTCCCCATACATGCTACCCACCACCGAATTTGAACGTGATAGATGCGTGCGTTCGTTAGATACGTGCGACAAGTTTTTTTTGAACTTGCCCTCTCGTGACCATGAAATGACCGTGATTATCACACCACAAAAAAACAATAAAAAAAACAATAGGGGTCATCCCGCACCATATATGCAACCCACCTACAAGTTTGAACTTCATACCCCCTTGGTTCGTCCTCAGTATGTAGTGCGACAAGGGGTGTGTCAGGCATGTCACACACACACACACACACAGACGCCACACACCACACACACACACCAAACACATAAGCACAAACTTGATTACATAGATTCATTTTGCTTCGGCAATGAATCAAACAGATTGAAATTTTGAAAACAGTCACGAAGAATGAAAAACAATTGCCGATTTCGGAGTAGAATACCCAGCTTAGGCCTACGAATGTAGTGTGCTAGGTCTAGGAAGGTGCGCCAATTGAGGGTAGTTGACGATTAATGGTCAGTGATCATTCTGCATCGTGATTGTTTTTCTTCTCAGTAGGGGGGGGGACAAGTTTACAGGGAGGGGCACTGCTCCCCACCCATAGCTATGCCCATGATGTTCTTAGTGTTTAAAGCATTGGATGGGGGGAGGGCTCACTTTTTGGTCGTCGAGTCAACCAAAGACTCTGAAAAAATAGACCCAATGCTGTTGTGACTAGAGCAGTTGAGTTCAGGATAGGGAAGGCAATGCAATTTGGAAAGGAACCCAAGGTCAGTGCTAGATGAGTGGTACACATTCTACAGAAGTCTTTGGGTTCCGGTTGCCACGCCCCCCCCCCCTCCACGTTGTGCAGGTCTGTCAAAAACTCCATTTAGTTCTCAACAATCATTCCTCCCTAATAATATGCACACAGAGCTTGTACATTCACACTAGCCAATACCAGCATAGATTACATGTAGGAGTGGCGTTCATCTACCCAGCTGGTCATTTTTGCAATCTATTTCATTACTCAAAATTACCCAATATTGAAAAAAATTGAGCCAAGATGCTCCACAAATGCACGTTTTCGGCTGGAAGAAAATAAGACGGACGATGGGGTTGCCAGCCCGCTGCGTAAAGGATTGCAGATGTTCAATGGCACGGGGGTGGGGTGGAAAGTGCAATATGGGGTAAGTATTCGTAGCTCACAGATCACAAACAGGGAGTTTGTTGAATTATGACAGATTTGTAGAAGGGAAAAAAAAGATCTTCAGTGGGTGGGGGGAATAAAGTTTTCAAGGAGAGTGCAAACGGCTGCCCATGTAGCTACATCACTGATGTTCCTAATGTTGACGCATGGAAGGAAGGAGTTCAATCCTCGTTTGGAGTAATTCGAAGAATTTGGAACTGGACTCACTGCTCTATGTGGTCTAGAGTCTGAATAAAGGCTAATAAGGCAATACACACTAGAAAAAAAAAAAAAAAAAAAAAAAAAAAAAATAACCCAAGGTCACCCATAAATACATGGGTGCATTTTCTACAACAGTTGGTTGGGATTCCATCCCCCCCCCCCCCCTCAACATGCAGAGAGGCCAAAAGCCGCACCAAGCCACCATACTGTCTACAATCATTCAAACAGTTAACATTCATATATAAGCAATAAACATGTATCACATGGAAATCGATCATTAATCGATATTACATCAATCTAGGCACTTGATTCCTTCAGTGTGGAAAAGAAACCATCTCGAGAATCGGCACATGCAGTGTACAGCAGCATACCTGGTGCATTTATGTTTGTGACTTTGGTTGTTCAATGTTGCACGTCAGCAGTACTGTATAAAACCAATCTCATTACCATGAAACCATGTTGGCTTGACTAATCGATTATAGTATCTATTCTAAATGTTCCAGTATCCAATAAATGTTATAGGCTTGATTTCAGGCAGGTGATGCAGAGCGTGGGTGGGCCAAATATTTTCTTGGAATGCCTCTAGACACAAAATAGTGCATTGTTCGAACTTGAAATTGCAGAGCAGATTATTTCGAATAAGAGTCTAATACTTCATATGGAATTGAGGATCATCACTAGCTAGCAGTTGTATATCTTTTTAGGTGTATAAATATTCAGGCAATTGTCTGAGAATCGCCTGTATGTCTTCAAATGCCTGTGATATCAGATATAACCAGTTTAAATATGTACACAGTATAAATCCCTTATGGCCTTGTGTGTCTATTTCCTCTGTTATTTCACTAGCTTGTTCAGGTAGATATTGCCCTGGGATTAAATCAGCCCCCCCCCCCACTGTAGATCTTAACCTGAATCTGATGAAGATCAAGGCCTGCTTCCCTCAACTTGGAGATTTAAAAGCTGTTTATTGTGATGCGACTCCGCGTTTCTAGCAAGTCTCACGTGTGATTACAACCAATTAGCAGAGTTTCTCGCAGAGTGCAGAGATTACTCTCCGAGAATTTGAATGTATTCATTTCTCAAGACTCCAAGGTCAGTCAATATTAATTCGGCCGAACGTGAGGCGGCAGAGTGCATGTGCATCCCTGTCATTCTAAGTGTGTGATGGCCTGCAGCCAATTTGCACGTAGGGTAAAATGTGGACACCCTGAGAAAGCCCTTTTCCCATTAGAAACTTTGTATGCAAGTGGTTGGTAAATCGTTAGTGGATTCAAGGGAATGGGAACGCCCAGTCATATGATATTAGAAGCTCTCTAGGGAAGCAGGGCCATATTATGTAGAATTTTGAATGTCTGAGGCGGAAGAATTCAATTTTTGTCCGTGCTGAAGCCAATGTAGTTCATACAGAATAGGGGTAATATGGTTTATTTTCTTTTGTTTTGAGTAACACACAAGCAGCAGAATTTGGAGTTTCTGGATTTGACCCGAGGGAAGAACCGAAATGAGCAAACTTTACTGTTGGATGTGTCAGCCCACGGAGGTGACCGGGGTACACTGTACACAATTGTACTGTTTTGCTGACCCACCCTAAGCACATTGACTCACCTTGTAGGCTTGGGGGGTTGAAAGGTGCTCTAAGCTGTAAAATTCGGTAGGGCCGATTCACAGGGAAACGTAGTCACACAAGGTGCGGTATAGATGATCAGACACATAGTACTCTTTCGCTGCAAATTAAATCAAAGTTTCCCCTCCTAAAGATTTAGCTCATAATTTAGTGTTAAGTCAGTTTTGTACTTGCTCATTCAGTGAATTGCGTTGGTGAAAACTCCAGATGATATTTGAGCAAACCGTCACATATGTTTTCTCCGGTGGACAAGAGTGGTACTTTGTTGTGATTTAGGTGCAAATCATTGTTAATCAAATTCAGACCTGCTTCAATCAATATATTGCCAGATTCAAGGTGAGTTATCGCTGTATAGAGAGGTACCTTCGCTTCACTAGGCCCAGAAATTGCACCGTTGCTCTGATTCGTTAATTGGATTACCTTACCCTAAAAAAAAAGTGTCGCTGGTTCTCAAGCTAGAACTCGATACAGTATTATGTTTTTTCTACAGTTTGTAGCCTGAGGGGGTCAACTGAAGTTGACAAAATGGAATACAGGCTCCTTGAAGATGTCTACAATCCTCGCAAAGCCAAGCACGCTCGACTTGTTGTTCCTTGTTTGCGTGCCGTCTTAATGCTCTTGAACTGTGCCAAAAATTACATTTCAGTGGCATTCCTGATGATCTGAGATGCATGTAGCAAACTGTACATAATGAGTAAATGAGTAAGATTTGTTTAGAGAAATTGGGTGTTGAAAGGTTGTTTGTGTTTGTAATGGCTTGAGCTGTGATGTTGAAAATGATTCTGCATTTCTTCAAGCTTTTTTTTTTTGGGGGGGCTTATTTTTTCAGCTTGGTTGAATGATGCGATTGGTTGTTATTCGGTCTGTCAAGCTGTCTGTCATAATGTCCTTCTTTCTCCAATGTGTTCTATTTGATGGATCCAGTTAGTAAATGTCTGTGATGAATGTTCATGACGATAACTTACCCTACCTGGATGATCAAGCTCAGACTTTTTTCCCAATAAGAGTCATCTCCCACTCAGCTACTCTTTCGTCTGTGATGATAATTGTTTACTTATGTTCGACCAAAATTTCCAGTATTTCACACCTGGTTGTATAAGCTATTCCTGCTCAGCAGGCGTAATATAGTGATTTAATATTCCTAGGGAAAATTCCAAGCCATGTATCAGTTTTTCAATGCTATAGGTGACTTTGGAGGAAGAATGGACTCTGTTATGGCTACGGCCGAGATATTTGACATGGCCGCTTTGGGCCAGAATACGCGGAATAAGTCGACATGCCGTTTTGGGCCAGAAAAATTTCATAATTTGTCCTTGTTGAGGCCCCCTCCGCCCATGGCTACTCCACTGTTGGGAAAATTGCAAAACAAAGATAATTTCTAATATAAACATGACAGGGGGGTTACCTTCAAATTCATAGTAAAATTCATTGAAAGGGCGCAACTCACCCATACTGTGTTCAGTAGTTGAGGGAAGAAGCAGCAGTGGCTCTGCAGGTAGATAGAAATGTTTTTTAGTGCATGAAGAAGCTTATAATCTTGAACAACTAGTGCGTACTCTGATGGACTGCAGGCCTCTCTACGCTGAAATTCAGTACATCTAACGCGCAACTCAAAAGTGCATGGTATCTGAAAATTAGACAGCTCTGTGGATAACCAATGTGAGAAAACATGTGCATTGAAGCATGTTGACCCAATTCCCGATAAAGCTTGGTTCTGTAGGAATCCCGTCATTTGTGAGAGGTGGACTATAGGAAGAGGGGGGCATTATCTCACAACATGAAGGGGCATGCTATGGATTATCTCATGAGTCTAAACCTTTTTAATTTCTTGCCGAAATCGAGCTTCTTCAAACGGCGAGGTGATTGGTCACCTGCGAGGAGGTTGGCCGAGGAACATCAGCAGACCTTGCGGTAATGTCCAGGGCGTTGTATACACAATTTCTCACGATGAAGGGGTGTGAAAAAAACTTTTCGGGACTGACAGATTTTAGGAGGCAGCTTCCATATTTATATTGCTGGCATTCCCAGGCCTTTTTTTCGAGCGATGAGGCAAGCCACACACAGCAGGGGGAAGTGGGGTAGAGGTATCAGTTCGTCTTCGGATTTCTACAGTGGGACCGCCTTGCTTAATTAGGGTGTTTTCGTTATTTCAGAGGGGGTTGGACACCTCCCACAATTCAGCCCCTGGTAATGTCCTTCAGACTAGGGCTTGGAGGAATACTGTAAACACCTGTGGAGATGTATGAACCTCCAAAACCAGTGAGTTAGTGAAATCCCCCGATGGGTTTAGGGAATGGCGTGTCACATGACTGGAGAGCCTGCTAAGTTCTTCTAATTTTTGCAGAGTGTGGCCTGAAAATTTGGAGTTCATTTGGGTATGAAACCAAGTCGCAGAAAATTGAGGAGGAAACCTTAATTCTATGATCCCATAATTGTTCAATACATTGGAGGACCGCGCATAGTTTCTTCACGTCTAATACTCACATGCATAATTCGATCAATTGAGTCGCACAAATGCAAATCTTAAAATCATCTCAGGGATCCTCCGAGTGCAGTAGGAAATGGGCTTTAGTACAAAAACAAAAACAAATGCCAAAATACCACCGTAGCAAAATAGTTGCAGTAGAGTCTACCTGGCGGTGCATACAAGCATGATTGAGCTGTTATCATACAGACTGGGTTCAATTGTAGGAATGTTCTTGCAACCCCCAGTACAGGTAGTGATAACATTGCGAGGAGGCGGCAGTGTTCCTTCTATCCAGATCAATGCTGCAACTTGTGAGCATGTGTAGTAGGGGCGATCCAGATTGCAATCAATCCTGAATAATACGGTTGAGTTTATGTGATTATTGAAAAATTCTCACATTTCGTGTTAATCGTCAAAGAGGCAAGATTTTAGTATGGTATTCATCAGGAGGACCATAGAGATAAATTCCCAGAATGGTTCGGGTTGATATACTTGCAGCAACTTGGATCCATATTTAGGGTACCTTGAGCAGCTTTAAGGAGTTTTTTGGATGAATTTGGTGGCATAAAAACAATAGTGCTCCTGGAGTAGATGCCTACATATTTTTCCCCTCGCTGATTTGGAGGGATGTTTTGTGTGCTGTCGCTGAGTTTGCATACTGTATTCATTCCATCTTGTAGAAACCCCATGCTCTAATAGAAGCCCACTGCATCTTTTAAACCAATTTGAGGTTTCTAGTGTTCCCAGCAGCAGAAGGTGAAAATCAGACTGAATAATTTCGTATAATAATAATAATAATAATGGGGACATTGATAGAGTGACTAATGCACAGCCACTGGCCCTTACAGACCTACTAAACAAAACAGGAGGCGAATAGAAACAAAGAAGGCAAACAGAAAGACACAGAGAGAAAACAGAAAGACAAAACAGGGGGAGAAACCCACAACAAGAACAGAATAAAAGATTAGTCAGACAGAAATGATGGGTGAAGAGGACGTTTAAGACGGACTTGAACGTAGCCACAATCGCGCCAAAGAATAGAGTTTGGGTAGAGCAGTCCTAAGTGAGAGCAGCGAAGCAAAAACAAACGATCCCCATAGAATTTGATGGACGAGCGTGCCATGAATTTGAGTGCTTAGATGAGACCTTAAAGCTCTGGAAGGAACATGCAGTTAAACAAGCTCTGAGATGAAATCAGAGCCATAACAGTGGACATAGCTTGGTAGTGAGTAGAAGAATTTTAAAAGGAATTCTCTGCCTATAGGAGCCAGTGAAGCCTGCAGAGCAGTGGGAGTGATAGGCACACAACGAGGAACACTGAGAACAAGACGAGCAAGCAAGTTTCGCACTCGTGAAGCTTGGTAAGAGGTTGTCAGGGAGCCAAAAAAACAAGCAATTACAAGCATCCCAGCCTAGATGGGACAAAGGCATGGATCAGCCTGGTGGTGGTCTTCTGATCGAGTACTGGCGAATGTTGCACTATCATTCTAATTGCGTTGCAGAAGCACATTTACAAAGGTTTGCACATTGCTAGAACATTTTCAAAGAAGATCAATTGCATTATTCCTACATTGCGAACTTGAGATACAGGTTCGATGACATAGTTGCCGACATTGATGGTACGACGCCAAGAAGAACTACTTAAGTGTGAAGAGAAGTACAAACTCTGTATCTTGTCATTCAGCACAGATATTGGACGGCACCAGGATGTATGCGGTTGATTAATGCTTCCTCTGTTCACAGCGATGACGATCAGAAGGGTCGAATGTCAGATAGACTGCTAAGTGTAGTCAGAATTAGGCCGGGACAGACTGGATTAACGTGGGCTGAAACAAGGTTTGTATGGAGCACTGAAGAGTATGAAAGCCATAGGCCCAATGACAGATCCCTGTTTTTTTTTTTTTTTAGGGACACCACAATCACGAAGGGTAGGACGGGACATAGTATTTATAAATTAGTAACCAGACTGAGTTCAACCGCACAAGTAGATGGCAAACCACTCAAGCGCCTTTCCGGTAAAACACCGTATCTATCAGCAAGGCGATTGATCAGCTGAGAATGGGCTATGGTGTCGAAATGCAGCAATGAAATCGAGCAGAAACCAAGATAGCTTTGTTGCGCTAGAAAGCGCAGATAAAGATGTGGTTCTGACACGACGCAGTGCAGTTTCGGTGCTATGAAACGGACGGTAAGCCGACAGCATAGGGGCATGAAGATGGTTTTTCAAAAGATAGCATTGCAGCTGATCGACAGCCAGTCTTTCAATAAACCTTCCCAAGAAAAGGGAAGATATGAAATCGGGCGGTAGTTGCGAAGCTCTCAGCATCCAAGCTGGTTTTTTCAGCAGCGAAGTGACACATGCATGCTTCAGTGAATGGAAACACACGGAAGACAAGGAGTGGGTACGATCCTGGTAATAGTAGGAAGAACAAGAAGAAAAGAGCGAGAAAAGTTGGCAGGTGAGATCCAAAAGAGCAGGACTTATAGTGGAAAGCTTGATGATGCGAGAGTACCTCATCTCCAGAAACCCAGAAAATTAGTAAAGATGGTCATACAGGATCAGTAGCAGCCATGGAGAGAGCGGTGTAGAAACAGGATCGACCATTACAGAGTTCAGACCTGATGCTAAAAAAACTCATTGAGAGGAATTTGCCAAATCCTCAGCTTTCATCCGGGACAGGCAACGATCTTTGTGCTTAGAGATGTGAGTTTAGTGATGACACGAAAAAGGGCTCCTATGATCGGACTTGTGAGATAAGATCAGTGTGATAGTTGGTCTGCAAACTTTAGCGAGGAGGCTTCTGTATGATACAATGTTCATAAAAGTCCTTATCTAAGCAAGTTTGGAATGAACCACTTTGCGTTCAAGACGCCTGCCGCTCTCTCTTGCCAGACAGAGAGTATCAGAATACAAGTGCATGAGGACGAAGAATGACAGTTCTCTGCACCAAGGGTGCATGGGCTGTCGAATGCACTAGTCAGGATGTTGGTATATTCACGGACCAAGGGATCTAGGTCCCTAGCAGGAGGCATGAGCTAAAGCGGAGTTCTGGATGTGAGCGTTTACTGTCATCAATGCTGACATTATGTAGGAACGGGCCGTTATTGGCTGGAGCACGCCAGGAGCAGTGTTAAGAAGACACTGATTGCATAGTGGTCGGATGAAGCCTTGCTGTAAATAGGACAAACCTTACAAGTCGTCATCCACCCTGGAGATGAGTAGGTCCAGCATGTGAGTACAGGTATGCGTGGGGCATGGATATGTTGTGAGATTGTAGTGTCAATAAGTTGAGAAACTTACCGGCATCACGTTCATTCACACAACATCAACATAGATATTGAAATCCCCAGTCGGTAACAGCTGGTAGAGCCGACAGGTCAAAAGGGCAGGATGAAGAGATAATTTCATCAAGGAACAGTGAGGAAGAAGCTTGTTTTTTTTGTTAGTTGGGGGTTCTGTACAGCACAACAAGGCAAAAGACGTGGCAGAAGAAGAGATGGTTAAGGTCCAAGATCAAAGAAGTGAACATACATATATCGTTGACGTTAATATGGGGACCATCACAAATCACCATGCAATAACCACCGCACCTACCAACCGATGATGAGAATGAAGCAATTTTTATAGTGGGCAAGTGTTTGAAAACGGCAATGGACTGCATGCATCTGTGCTATCGACAGTGAGCCAAGTTTCAGTGATGGCCACAAACATCCTACGTGGCACAAATAACAAAGCTCGCATAAGGAAGTGATTGTTTTGGCACGAATGGACCTGGCATTCCAGGATGCAAAGCGAACTTGGGGGTATGATGAGTGCCAGGGCGAAAGCTTACTGGAGAGATAGAAATGAATATTTGTATACTAGAACGACGTTATGAAGAGTAGGCGACCTCCTGTGACAGTAATGATGGTAGGGATAGAGTGCTTCTGGTGTTTCCCACTGAGGACAAACCACGAAATGAAGATGTGCATAATAAAAAATAAGAATAAGAACATAGCACTTAGAAAATACAAAGAGAAGAACAGTAAAATGAAAAATAGAAAAGAACTACAAAAACAAAAGCACAACCACAGGCCTGAATGCAGCAGATCGATGATCAGCGCAAAAAAACACGTAATAACAAGACTTAAAGAAAGCGAAAAGATAAAGCAGATCCTTTAGTTCACCACCTGCCACTGGTTATCCAGAGGGGAAGGGAGACGACTGTGACCAGCAATGGCCAAGCAATCCTGTTAAAGAAAGTTTCCAGGCCAGTTCAATACTACGCGGACCCATGCCAATCAATACAGGCAACAGGCAATAAAAATTAGATGGTAAACGGAACACCATAAAAACAGCCAGACTGAAGAAAGATGTGTGTAAAATGCAGATGCCAATAAAACATAACCACCGCCCCCTGTACAAGAATTTTGTTGAAATTTAGGTGTCTTGAGTTCAGTTCTCCTGAAATTCTTGCCCTAATTTCAGTAAATGGGTGTTCTTTCATATATCATTTTGGTTCCTCTTCCTATTCAGTTTTTGACTCCTTTTGTATAGTGCAACCCTTACCAAATGGTATCGTTTCATAGTCATACCGGTACAGGCTCTGGATCGATGTCTAATAACATGAATAATGCTTAGGCTGTCCAAGAGTTCAATATCGACCAACTTCTAGTATCCAGATTCTTCAGGTTGCTCCTGTTAGGGCTAACGCCTATGCAGACGTCGTTATGTTCATCTATTAGTATAAATGTATTATGTATTTGTACCATGGTGAGTCAACTTAGCAAAGTCGGGTTATGCCACCACCATTCAAAAAACTTCCAAAATTAAAATAATATGTCCAATAGGATGATATTTCGCCCTTCAAATATGAAAACATCACGTCATAATATTGTTGACAATTACTGTCAGTATGTGCAAAATATTCATTATTGGTATTTGCTTCACTCAAGCCTTTAAGCATTTGGCATGCATTTGGCTCCATACCTCATATCAATAAAACATATAATTCATGTATAGTAGGTATCCAACTCCCTGAGGATAATAACAATTCAACATGCACAATTGCATCATTCATTCCTTACTCTTCAACTGACGTGCAGTATGGTTTTTACTGCTGGACTTCTGGTCAGGTCATCACAAAGAAGTCCAAGAGGCGAGCTAACTGTGTTTTGCTTGGTGCTCCGGAATTGGGACATCTCTATGCTTCGACGTCCCCATATTCCGCCGTCTCTATGTTTAGAACCTCCCTGTAGTACACAACTCTATTTCCGACGTCTCTATCTATTCCTGACCATAGTATACTTTGGTACCGTACAAAAGTACTTTGACGCCGATACAATGTACTTCGGCGCCATCATATAATTACGTTGGTACCCGACAAATTTACTTTTGGCACCGACAAAATTACTTGGGAGGGGGGGGGGGGAGAGGAGGGGGTGCACCAATCGTAAAATTGTTTTCTCATCAAATTTGTTTTGTTTCATCAGCATCAAAGTACATTCATTACTGGTGACATCGTACCGAAGTACTTTTCTCAGAACATAGACGATAATCTGAACCTAGAGGAGTCGAAACAGAGATGTGTAACCCTCTGGAATAAAGCCGCTAACTCGTCCCACCAGATCGTAACTAACTACTCTCCATCATTGTCCACAGGATTGGTACAGGACTGTGACCAGTGGTTCCTTGGATTACCGGCGCACTGCGGAGAAATGGCGAACGCACACCTCCAGGAACTAGCCGAGGGGACACCCACCAGGCAGGTTGAGGGCGACATCCTCGAGACCGTTCGAGTCCTGGGGTGAGTTTGGACGACGAGGCCCTGATTGCTGAGAGATAGAAGGTTGTTGCCACAGTGAAGGTGAGTGATCTCTACAGTGAAGTTAGGAAATGGTTATTTAGGCACACATAATTTGTTCAAGGGATTCTTCTTGCAACCAGGATACCCTAAAGCCACATGTGGTGAGAGACAGTTTGCCTGAATTTTCTATTGAAACTTTCACCATATTAGCTGAAACAGAAAATTTTATGTAAAATAAAGTTATAGTCCCGAAAATGTGCTTCTTTACATTGAATATTATTCAGTTATCGTATTGTAATATTATCTTGGGGAACTGCCCACTCTGCTTATGTACATTGGTAGATTTCTTTGTTTTACTAAACAGGAAAGCAATTGATTCTCACTGGAGCGGATTTTTTCATCCATAATCACTCTGTCTGTTCAATCACTAATATTCTCAAATTTGTGAATTCATGCGTCCATCTTTGTTGTTTTTATGTATGAATGCTTCCATTCCAGTCTTCCGACAAATTGTTATTCCTTATTCAGGTTCATAACTCCTATTTTGATCAGCGATGCCTAAAAACATTGGCCACAGCCGAACGTCATCAGCTTCAATGGGTCCCATCATTCTGTGGAGCAAGTGTTGATTGCATTGCATATAACTCACTGAGAATAAACCCTCAATATCCAGCATATATACTACATCCTTACCTTTGTCTGAGCCACCATCTTGACTGCCAATATGTTCTTGTTGTTGTTAATGAGATAGCATTGAAGTGGGGGGGGGGCAGTTTTGTTGTATCTGTAGTATGCTAATATTTCATTAGTGACATTAATTAGGGGTCAACTTAGGGGTACAGTTCTGTTTTCATGGACCTCCACAAATGGTCACAATGATTGTTGACATCTTACTGCTTTGCTGGAAATAGATGGACTGAATGAATTCAACTGAGAAATATAAAGTCTGAAGGATCAGCAGGTGGCGCTTCCACCCCAGTGTTGCGTATAACCGATGATTTCTCACACCCTAGTCCTTGTGTGGTAGTATACACCCTCAGGTTGAACTCCAAGTTTTCACCTGGTCCCATCAACCACTGGAAGCCAAAGAATTTTGAATTTCCTCATAGTCCAAGCTGGCCCACTGAAATGAGGTGTAAAATTATTATTACAATTAGTTTTGTTTGAATATACTGTGATACACCCTATACACCCTATCCCTGAGGACATTTCATGCAACCACTTGACCTGAATAACTCGCGTTCATTCTTATTTTGCAGAAATAAAGAAGACTTTATTCCTGCAGACCGCATGTTGGCCGGTCTCCGCGCTTCCATGCAAGCTGACTATGATGCTCTGGTAAAAGCCAAGGAAGACTGAGAAGTCAAAATCCCAGACCGAAGAAAGCCTCACAGAACTTGAGGTCCCCCACCCCCCCGAGACGCATTTGATGACCTCAGCAGAAATATGCAGAAGAGCGAGAGTCTGCTGTCAACCGACTTGTCGGGGACGACATGGACCTGCCGCTATCGTGATTCCCTACAGAGCGCGGTCTAGAAGTTGCAACGAGAGCTGACCAGCCGAGGAAGTAAACTCCACGATGAACCATACGGAGGACTTTCGAAGCCTGAGGCCTATTTCTAAACGGAGCTCTCTAACACCGAGGAAAAATGTCCTGAAAGAGATGGAGAAGATCGAGACCTCAAGGAGGGAACACCTCTTTAGAGTTAGAGTCCTTCTGTAGAGAACCCATGTGGTCTCCACCACGAGGCCAGATCTAACCCCTCACTCCCTCATGACCCTGACCACTCTATGACACGGACAGCTGCGCCTCCCTCGAGTTCCCCCGTGAAGCCCAGGGACACTTGAGGCCGCGTTCCAGGCAGCAGCTCCGTATGGAGGTTGAACGCGACTATCTCAGGGGTTGGAGAACCTCCGTAATTGAGTTGAGAACGAACACAGGCAGAGATCGCCCGGATTAGTCTGGAGCACGACTACCTGAAGCACGAGCCAAGAGCCTGACCAGGAGAAGGACGCTCTGACCAGAAGCACTAACACGAGATGCACAAGCTCGAGATGAAGCATCTGGCATGCGCTGAGAATCTCATGAAGGAGCTTTGATGACCATTATGCTAGGGAGATTGCGAGGGTACGGATGGAGGCGGCCGGAGAGATGGCAAAGATGTGGATGAGGAGAGGGCAAAATGCGAATGGAGGACTATAAGCAGCAGCTGGCTGGAGGCTGTCGAGTGACGAAACAAGAAGATGCAGCACAGCTGCTGAAGACGCAGATGAGCTACGAGTCAGGCTCGAGATGAACACAGTCAGCCCCGAGAATCTGATGGAATACCTGTGGGTCAGGACGGAGGGACAAGATCCAGCAAGCACTCAAAAATTTGAGAGAACGCTTACCACTGACATGATAGGACAAAGCAGATCAATCGAGGAACTGATGCAGCATTAGGAGTCCGAAAGCAAAAGAATTTGGAGCGTATGTGGAGAAAGCCGAGTTGAGGCGAAGAGAAGGCTGATAGAGAGGCGACAGAACGATATGGAAGAGGTTGAGAGAGTTAAGGAACAGCTCGCTGCTGACATGAGGAGGATAACGCCCTGCCACTTGAGGTATTGGAGGATTAATTTTGAGAGTCGAAGCAAAGGATATTAGGAGTTGTTGGAGAAGCATGATGAGGAGGCAAAAGAAAAGGCAAAGAGTGAGCTGGAAAATGTGAGGAAGAGTTGTTGCTGAATATGCAGAAAAAAGAAGAAGGAGAAAAAGAAAAAGCTCTGGAGATGAAGCGATGCTGCAAGAGTCAAATGCAAACGGAAGATTGAGCAAGTGACAGAGAAGAAAACACCCTCCAGCGAGATCAAGGGCTGGGCCGAGAGAGATGGGCAAGGAAACGTAAGACCTCAAGGCATCTTATGATCAGAGGTGGAGGAATGAGGAGAAAGCAGAAATGAACAGAGTGCTAGAGGAGCAGCTGGATGATGAAACAATTCGGGGATGCGGACTCGCTTAATGGAACGCTCGAGAGACATGAGCAGAGAAGGTCAGGATCAAGGGGGAACTCACCAAGGAACACATGGAGAAGAAAAGTGAGGAGGTCACGAAACAGAATTGGAGGCAGGCCATTGAAGCAGCTCGAAGAGAGAGAGACAAGACAAAGCAGCTTGGAGAAGAGTTACCGGAAGAATGAGGAAGCCCTAGAGGAAGAATTGAGGGGGGAATCCTATGAGAAGGAGGGAGAGGCATGAACAGGAAGGAACGAAGAAGACTCACGGGGGACTTCAAGAGGAATTGAGAGAAGATGAAAGCGGCAGCATTGGACACGAAGAGGGACATTGGAGACTGCCAAGAGGAGTTGGAAGAAGCTCACCAACAAGAGATCCAAGAAAAGAAATAGAGGTAGGCACTCGTGGCCAGCCTTGGAGGAGGAAAAATTAGGTTCATTCTCTAGATGCATATTGTGGATTTTCCAATTATGCAGTGATGTCTGGAAAAATGATAAGACTGAACAAAAGGTGTATTTGGGCAGGTCATGGTCAACAAATTATTTCTATCCTCGCAATGAAAATTGATAGTGGAATTAGATTCCTGTGGATGGTACTTGTACCTTTTGTGTTCAACTCTTTGTATATCTGCTCATCCTGGTGTCTTTCATTCTGAAGCAGGCTAGTACCCGGTTACCACGAAACGGGGATGAAGTATAAGCACAATTTACCTGCGGATGATTAAAGACATTAACTGTAGTCATGTTATAACTAAACAAATGTTGGCTGTGATTCAAGGAGCCTTTTAAGGCATTGGGGATGGTGTTGCTCTGTGCCGCCTACCATCTGTTTCATGACCCACGCCCTGGAGACAGTCACCTACATCCTCCCAGATCTGATTTGCAGTTACTTTGCGGACATTCCGTCCAGCACCTAGGTGGTCAAATTAAAGCATACCTGACCCTCCCTACAGAAAAAAGTATAGCGAGGCCTACTCAAGAGAGGGATGATGCCAACTCTTCAGTCCCACTTACTCGAAAACGCCCAGAGGACGAATGTGACCAGAGAACCTGCTGACCAGAAGGCTGCGAACAGGATGCATACAGGAAAAATGCACTCTCAACAATTAGGAAAATAGCTACATATCTCTAACTCTATATGTATAATATAAATGTGTATATACATTGATGAGTTGACGACGAGCTTACTGCAACTGTGACTGAAAGTACGAAGAATAAGAGATTGAGGCATATCAAAACCAATACCCACAAATTTGGAGGGTCTAGCATGTTGCCTTGTTGAGATATCTAATTTACTTTTGAGAAATTTGAGGAATTATAGATTCTATATAGATGATAAAAATAAATGCTGCATTTTTTGCACCATGATAGCAGAAGGATGTGTGAGAAAACAGATAAATTTACTTGAAGTAAATGAGATATTCGTTAATATTTTGTGAACGGTTTTGTAGTTTCATTTCCGATCCATCTACATGTAGTGTTTGGTACAAGATTTTCAAAATAACATGTTTTACAGGGAGATCAGGCAGCCCCCCCCCCCTCCCATGATGTCCTGAGGCAGATTTCCAAAAGCGGATTGTGCCTTCGGTACACTCGAATTGGCTCAAATTCGGACTGGAGGTTGGCGCCATAATGTAATAGATAGGAAGTCAGTCTATTACATGACCATTTGCCTTTGGGGGGGAGGCGTCATAGCCTGATACAGCACAGGTCACAATGATAAGGGCAATGCATATGAGCCTTTGTTTCCAGGTGAGAAAGATTTTCGGGAATATAGTTACCATTACTCTCCCCATTCTGGCTGTGCTTACAGGGTCGTTGGCCGCTCGGCTCCAGGAGCGAGACGCCCACTGGAAGGCGGAGCTAAAGCAGCACGAGGAAATCCAACAGAAGATGCTAGATGAGATAACCAGTAAGAGATGACTGGAGCGGGTATAGAATGAGGGGGGGACGGTGTCATAGTTACATCAACATTGTAGTTCTCCCATTGGGATGTGGAGGCTGTTCCTGGTAGTGACGCTATACATGGGCCCACCCACATGTTGAAGAAGGGACGGGAGGGGTAAAAGTAAGGTAGGAGCATGTTACTGGGGGGGGGGAAGGGGGTCAAACCCCAAACAGAACCCCAATCTAGTAATAATTAGGTATGCCACTGCTGCCAAGCATCTACTCAGGATACCCTAAAGATGAGGTATCAGGAATCTAGTAATAATTAGGTATGCCACTGCTGCCAAGCATCTACTCAGGATACCCTAAAGATGAGGTATCAGGAATCTAGTAATAATTAGGTATGCCACTGCTGCCAAGCATCTACTCAGGATACCCTAAAGATGAGGTATCAGGAATCTAGTAATAATTAGGTATGCCACTGCTGCCAAGCATCTACTCAGGATACCCTAAAGATGAGGTATCAGGAATCTAGTAATAATTAGGTATGCCACTGCTGCCAAGCATCTACTCAGGATACCCTAAAGATGAGGTATCAGGAATCTAGTAATAATTAGGTATGCCACTGCTGCCAAGCATCTACTCAGGATACCCTAAAGATGAGGTATCAGGAATCTAGTAATAATTAGGTATGCCACTGCTGCCAAGCATCTACTCAGGATACCCTAAAGATGAGGTATCAGGAATCTAGTAATAATTAGGTATGCCACTGCTGCCAAGCATCTACTCAGGATACCCTAAAGATGAGGTATCAGGAATCTAGTAATAATTAGGTATGCCACTGCTGCCAAGCATCTACTCAGGATACCCTAAAGATGAGGTATCAGGAATCTAGTAATAATTAGGTATGCCACTGCTGCCAAGCATCTACTCAGGATACCCTAAAGATGAGGTATCAGGAATCTAGTAATAATTAGGTATGCCACTGCTGCCAAGCATCTACTCAGGATACCCTAAAGATGAGGTATCAGGAATCTAGTAATAATTAGGTATGCCACTGCTGCCAAGCATCTACTCAGGATACCCTAAAGATGAGGTATCAGGAATCTAGTAATAATTAGGTATGCCACTGCTGCCAAGCATCTACTCAGGATACCCTAAAGATGAGGTATCAGGAATCTAGTAATAATTAGGTATGCCACTGCTGCCAAGCATCTACTCAGGATACCCTAAAGATGAGGTATCAGGAATCTAGTAATAATTAGGTATGCCACTGCTGCCAAGCATCTACTCAGGATACCCTAAAGATGAGGTATCAGGAATCTAGTAATAATTAGGTATGCCACTGCTGCCAAGCATCTACTCAGGATACCCTAAAGATGAGGTATCAGGAATCTAGTAATAATTAGGTATGCCACTGCTGCCAAGCATCTACTCAGGATACCCTAAAGATGAGGTATCAGGAATCTAGTAATAATTAGGTATGCCACTGCTGCCAAGCATCTACTCAGGATACCCTAAAGATGAGGTATCAGGAATCTAGTAATAATTAGGTATGCCACTGCTGCCAAGCATCTACTCAGGATACCCTAAAGATGAGGTATCAGGAATCTAGTAATAATTAGGTATGCCACTGCTGCCAAGCATCTACTCAGGATACCCTAAAGATGAGGTATCAGGAATCTAGTAATAATTAGGTATGCCACTGCTGCCAAGCATCTACTCAGGATACCCTAAAGATGAGGTATCAGGAATCTAGTAATAATTAGGTATGCCACTGCTGCCAAGCATCTACTCAAGGTACCCTAAAGATGAGGTATCAGGAATCTAGTAATAATTAGGTATGCCACTGCTGCCAAGCATCTACTTGGGGTACCTATGGATGGGGTACCAGGGGTCTGGTAATTAGGTTCATCACCGCCGCCAAGCATCTACTTGGGGTACCCTATGGATGGGGTACCAGGGGTCTGGTAATAAGGTTCATCACCGCCGCCAAGCATCTACTTGGGGTTCCTTATGGATGGGGTACCAGGGGTCTGGTAATAAGGTTCATCACCGCCGCCAAGCATCTACTTGGGGTACCCTATGGATGGGGTACCAGGGGTCTGGTAATAAGGTTCATCACCGCCGCAAAGCATTTAGTTGGGGTACCCTATGGATGGGGTACCAGGGGTCTGGTAATTAGGTTCATCACCGCCGCCAAGCATCTACTTGGGGTTCCTTATGGATGGGGTACCAGGGGTCTGGTAATTAGGTTCATCACCGCCGCCAAGCATCTACTTGGGGTTCCTTATGGATGGGGTACCAGGGGTCTGGTAATTAGGTTCATCACCGCCGCCAAGCATCTACTTGGGGTTCCTTATGGATGGGGTACCAGGGGTCTGGTAATAAGTTTGTCATTGACACCAAGCATTTACTTGGGGTACCCTATGGATGGGGTCCGAGGGATCCAGCTGTTCTGTATTCCCACTGGCTGCCAGTATTTACTCAGGATACCATATGATGGGATCTCAGGCATCCAGTTATTAAGAACGTGCTCAAAATGTGTGGTTGTTCGTCTAATTGCTCAGGGTCCTGCATGTAAAAATGGAACTGATTAGACATAGTTGTGTTGAAGTAGCCTACTATGGATGATGGGGAGACAAGAGAATGGTTCAAGGTAGAATCGAGGATGAGATAAACGATCTTGTAGTTCCAATCTTGCTAGGTGCAGGAGTTACATAGGAGATTCAATGATCACTATTCAAACTAATAAACTCTCAAGAAATGATAGGGCTCTCCCCCCCCCCTCCTCCCTCCCCCTCACTCCTCCCTCCCCCCCCCCTCCTACAAAAGCAGCTAATCAATTAAAAACCAGTGTGCCCTATCACTAACATTACTAGGAACATTCCATCTCCTCATTCGAAACTTGAAGTTGGAAACGTTTGGTTGACAGACGAGGGGTAAAAATGTGTAATGCCTCACAGATGTGTCCAAAGGAATTCTCACATGCTTACGTAAAGTTTAGAGATTAGGGCACTATAAGGGACTGTCATCCATCAGAGGATATGGGGGTCCAAAGACTAAGTAACGGTGCATTAAAAAGCTCCTCTCCCACCCTTATAACTAATTACTTGCAATATCGAATATACAAAAATAAAATGAATGCTTGATAATTATTTACAACGGGAAGTCTCCTTCAATTTCTTTCAAATCAGGAGTTTGAAATCCGGGCTGTTACAGTTACTACTGTTTTCCTAGGCAGTTTTGCCAGGGGATGATAAGTTGCCCTTTGGAGTATTCCAAGGTATTAAATCCGCAAAGTGTTAGCAGGAAGGAAATGAAAGCTGTTGTACGAAATTGCCAATTAGTAATTGAAGCATTGGTATGCAAAAACTAGTGTGTTAACCAATATAGGGGAGGATTCAAGGTACTCGTTTGTATAAAATGAGTAGGGCTTTTGGCGTGAGAATAATAAAACAGTAGAATGTATTTTGCCAATGAAAAAGAGAATAAAATGTATATGCTACATCAGCCAGAAGAATTTGTTAAATAGCCAGAAAATCAAAGCTGTTGTACCAAATTGTCAATATCTACATCAGTTTGCACTTTGCGAACGGTTCATGTTAATCAATGTAGAGATGGCCTAAGTTTGTAGGGGATGACTAATCTGCTTGCAGGGAGACCCCAAATTAGTGGAAGTATGTATTGCAAGAGGCATTTACTACTTTTTGAGAACCTGTGCCTCAAAGCACCAATTCAGCTTGATTCGGTTCGTTGGCATGCCGCCTCAACAGGAATTGGAGGAAATGGACGTATGGTGAACTCACAACACCTTTGTATAAACATATCACTCATTATAGCAGTGAGTAATGGGCAATAGACATTTCTATACACTGTGAGTGAAACAGAAGACTGTGGTCTGTATTAGGAATTCACAAAAAAAAAATGTTAAAAGTTGCAGTATGCCAATGTGGGTAACACAGTTCTTCTTATGTGCTTCCTGGTGAAGACGGGTCTGTGTAACAGAATTGCTACAAGGTGACCATAACTTGCTGGAGACTGCATTCTACTGTGGATTGCTAGGTATCTCTTATATTTGTGATATTTCTTCATTTCCCAATTTGGGATCAGAGTATGGTAGTTAGAGGGGGCTGTGATGAATTCTCTTTGAGCAAACCTGAGATACCTGGGTGTCCAATCCTTGGGTCGGGGGAAGGGGGGGGAGGAATGAGGGTGAATGTGGAGGGAGGACATAATATTCCCCCCCCCTTCCACATTTTGAGCTGCCCTATTCGACTCTGCGATTTTCACATGGTAATAGTTTCAGCAACGAAGTCATGTCCCCTGCCTCCATCACTTTTGAAAATGGCTTGATGTGCATTGAAGTAGTAAGGGATGGGGGTGGAGGTGGAGAGAGGACATATTATCCCCCCACATTTCGACCTATCTTACTTTGCATAACATTTTTATCAGCGAAGTCATGTCCTGCCCCCACCCCCCACTATTGAACATGGCTTGATGTGTAAGTAGTTATATACAAGTCTGCCATTCAGCATATACTCAGTCTGAAAAACCCAATCTAAGCATGGTTCTCTGAATTCTTAAACTTGTACCCCATATGGACTAAGACTCAGATTATGTCCACCTGCGATATTCCCCCACCTTTCGTAGAGGCTGTTATAAGAACCTATATACAGTATGTTAGAACTTGTACTAAGACACCATGTGGTACACACTTGTTAATGTGTTTTCAAGTATTAACTGCTGCTTGCTCTGCCATACCTAATTGCGCACCTCCTGATCAACCCTGCTACACCGTCAGTCCCATTTCAAGCTGAGCACCTAATCACATGTGAAGCCACCATACCCAGTAGTACCCATTAGCAGTACCATGTAGTGAATCAGCACAGTCAGCAGAGCATCAGCTCACCACCAGTTATGTCGTAGTTCGAATCCCGATCGGGTCATCCTCTGGGACCTTCCAAGTGGTACCTGTCACTTCCCCTCCTTGCTTGGTGCTTAACATTGGAAGACTGGAACAGGGGAATACAGAGAATAGGTAATCTCTCCTCCCCCCCCCCCTCACCTCCCTCCACATTGAAGTATCCCCGGAGAGGCATGGCTCTATTTTGTGAACGAATCATAGCTGTCAATGAGTGCCACATTCAAGTCTTCACACTTGTCGGAAGGGAGAAGGAAGGCAATTATTTGGACTGCCAAGTCTTGGGACCATACCAAGTCTTGTTATACCAAAGGAGGAACCTACTCCTTTTTTGCGTGGTGCACCACATAGTGCTCTCAAAGTGCCAATTGTGCTCCCAAAACTGGGAAAAAGGCTGTGGGCACCACTAGTTAACTACAAAGCCTTCCGAGCTAATGTTACATGGCAAAAACGTATTCAATACTGAGAACCTGCACATGATAGTTGCCATTAGCATCAAACTTGTGTAGATCAAATCGACCAATAAGAAATACCTGTGTAGTTATGATATTAAGTACTGAAAGCGTAGAGAGTTATTATGACCTACATGTGGCCTAAGATCATGACGATCATGATGATATTAAGTACTGAAAGCGTAGAGAGTTATTATGACCTACATGTGGCCTAAGATCATGCGATCGGCTGTTGGGGATACTAGTCATTACCATTTATATTTCACCATAGATAATGTTGTAATCGTTGAAATATTGAAATTTCTAAGAAGAGGTGAATGTTCGTAACACGTAAAATATTATGGTTCTTCGTTTTGGCCTTCAATACTATTAATAATAATTAATAGCAAATTGTCATTGTCTCTGTCGTGCCTCAAGCATGCATCGCTTCCACACTGACAAAGATTCAATAACAGAGAAAGATTCAATTTGGGACTGTGAATTACGTCACACGAATGGTTCTGATACAACCAGCCGATTTCTCCAGGCATGGACTCATGACTCCAGAAATATAGGCAAGCCCCGTCTTCCTGACAATTCTCAACGTTCAGATGTGGAGGAATGACTCGAAAGCCGCGAACGTTGTTTTAGTGGATGGTCCCTTCATGGTGTTGATGACACTGTTATTTGTCCTCGCATGTGCTGTATGTTCGACTTTGAGGAGTACTTGTGTCGGTTACCCTCTTCTAGGTTAGCAAAATCATACTTGGAGTAATCGGAACCTCTCGTAGCTTCAAATAGTAGCAACCCAGAGAGAAGTGCGCCTCTGGAATGTGTGATGATTGGTCAAGATCAAGTCTCAGAACTTTCAACATTTTATATCAGTGAAGTATCAGTGTCAATCCAAAACTATTTAATGGAAGGATTGATTCAGTTACATTGTTAATTGAGGCGGGTGACAATAGCAGCTGGGCGTAGAGTTTTGTCCCTTCTTCCTGGGATTGGACCTACTGGATGGAGTCTCATTTGTCGGGAGTTGGTTGCTTGATTTTGTGGATGTTGCTCATGATTAACTAATTGTATATCAGGTGAAAATGATATGATTGAACAGTTTAATCACAGAAAGAACGAAAAAAACTTCATTGACATTAGTATAGTACACTTTGTTGGGATTGGTCTTACTAATTTGACTCTTGTCTGTCTCTATCTGAATTTCATTCGAAGGTTGCTGAGTGTATCGTAAACCTGCGTCAGTGAAATATTGATAACAGTTTAAATGAGGGCTGGAAAAGTTTGATTTTCGTTCGAAAAGTGACCATAGCTATTGCGTTACCGTTCCAAACAAGGAATATTCACAGCCTCTGCAAGGATTTTAGTTCTTACCGTATATTCCCCTAGCGCCCATCTCCCGTAAGCGACCCCACCCATCTTTTTTGGCAAACTTGTAAATATTAAGTCGATATGCACGGACGGAAGCTGGAAATATTTCGTTTCCATGCAGCAGTAGCCGACAGCACTATTGCTCGATTCATTGTAAGGGCATACAGCCATACACAACCACGTGTATACACAGAATCGCTCGAGCGCTCGCCTCGCGCTCCGCGATAACGATATTGTGGCCGGTGACTCGCGGAGACCTCCGGTACTCAATCCATGAATGAATGAATGGAGTGCTGAACAAGTTACCGGGATACAACGATATAATCATTAGCTGCAATGATTTTAGCCCGTCAAAAGCAAATTCCAGGCTGTTTCTTGCTCGGTATCCATGCCGATCGAGGCAATGGTTAAGTGGCATGCAGTATGTGTCCGTACGCCTGTATTACCATAGGTCATTTGTAGTTTGAGCTGTTATATTGTATAGCGCAGATGCTAGATAAAACAGTTATGTGACGGCTGAATGAACGATCGTTCTTGTGATTTTCCTTTATCGGGACGGCGGGTGGGGAGAGGGGGCGGATACACTGCTTGTGGAAATTGCAAGAATGATGCTTCAAACCTGTGCGATGTTTTGGAAGTGTGTACATACACAGTGCCACTCCTACAGAACCCCAAATCGATTACGAACAAACGAATACAAACAGCTGTAAAGTTATACTCTCGTAAGCGCCCATCCTGGAACTTTACAAGCGCCCTGGGCGCGTAACGGAATGAATACGGTTGTTGAATTCCATTTTCTGGAAGATTGTGGAGGACAATTGAAAGATAGAAGTATCTAACTACAGTTCAATCCAGGAGAAGACACTTTACAGGTCATATTCTCTGTGAGGTTTAGAACGCTATTTGGGGTCCCCCCATCAGAATTGAAGTCTTTACTAATTCAATGAACATCCATTCTATTTGGAGTTTACATGAACAAATATTGGGACAGAAGAGCGCTGATTGCAATCAATTGCAGGGTTGCTGATAACCTAAATCTATCAATTATCAGTGAGCAAGAGTTTCCTCTGTGGAAATTGTCCAGCCAGTATGGAGTGTTCCAATAGCATTGTATTCTATAGGAGAGTGTTAATAACAACTCATGGAACAAGTTATGAGTGACAGTGGATGGATCTCAATTAGGTTAATCCTATGTGGAGTTTAGATCTCTCCCCTGTTTCTGTCATAATTAGTGATGAAACATAGGCTTACAGTAGTAATGTTCATGAATTGTTCACATTTCCAGCAATTTGGGGAACCCATCCATTTCCTGGAAATTCCATCGTAAACCAACTTTGATTTTTCAATATTTTTCTGGTGATCAACTAGATCTCTACTCTGTTGCATATCGAACAAAGGGCTTTTTCCTGACTTTGGTGTTGTCCTTGTGCTGGAAACAATATCTGAATATGGTGGGAAAAGCATATCATCATAGTTCCACTAATTCTCATTACATAGACTTTGAGGATTAACTAAGCCCTACATTTTGAGAGGACTGATCATTTGATTCTTTCGCAGACAAGCGATTTCTCAATTTGTGTTTCTGAAAATAATTGTTTTCGTCATCCAGATTTCTAAGTTAGCGATTGTCATACAGACAGTGCCTCTTTCTTGAGTAACTTAATTCATAGATATGTTTATGAAGTTCATGTTGGCTCGTCCAGGAAAATTTTTCCCATTGTAGTACAATGTTGGTTGTCCCGACTGTACTCTGCGTTTTTTCAACAAACAATCGATGATCAGATTTCACTCTTTGGACTGATGGTGGTACCAGCATGTAAGGAGTTCATCACTCCCCGGACAGGGACTTGGTGAGGGATAATTTGTTAGTTCTAGATTCTTCTAAATATTATTGTATATGTCGAGTAGTAGCTAGATGCATCATTTCCTAGTGCAACAGACAGCTATTAGAGCCGGTGCCCCTTTTGGTTCAGTAGTGTGTACTCGTTCATTCATGATCTTTGGATGTAACACATCGAATTTGGGGAGTTGGTGAATTTTGAGATTCTTGCTGGATGATAGTTTTGGAGGCTGAGATGTTTCCTGTTTCATCTCGATTCAAATATGATTCTGAGATAATGGTTTACTTCCATACAGCTGCAATAGTGCATAGAACACACTGGTATACCAATGCAATTATGCACGGACATGAGTGGATACTTGTTGAAAATTTCCATAATGGTCCCGCAATCAACAGCGGGAAATGCGAAATCTACTGTCCTATGTATAGTGAATGCTTTTGAACGCTTAACAATGACTTAAGATGACAGAAAGCCACTGTTCTTGGCAGACAATGGCCTGAGCTGTATCTTCACATTTGAAGATAGTTCTAGCAGATTAGAACAAGTGGATCATGCCTTATTTGCCATTTTCTCATAGCATAATGCTATTGTGTTTATGTTCACTCTACACCTGTGGATTCTGTACAAGATAGGGCTGAATCTCATGGATTCTCTGACTATCTGGCCATTGCACGGCTAGGCTCCCCTTTAAAGTAGGAGCACTGTTTCAGACAGTTTTGAAGCTGGGACCTGGATCACTAAGGATTCACAAATTCCATGTTTTGTGACTATCTGACCATGGTAACAAAGGCATTTCTCCCCTAAGTCAGAAATTATCAAGATGTGATACTCAGTTTGCTATGCAAGCATGCGCAGGAGAGATGGTTGCCTTGTGATTCAGACAACTGGAGGATATCTAACAGTATACACTCCGTGAGCCTCTGTTACAAGCGGTATGTCTGATCGGGGTGCCTTGACCCCTCCCGGAGGGGTCAGGCTTCTTTTAGAAAAATTCAATTCGGGAGAGGCCTTCCAAAATGGGCGTCATAAGAGCGACCGTGAGTGGATTTGAATACCTTAAACTTTTGTTGGGCCTGGTCAGCAAGCTAGCTCCCACCTGGAGGCGCTGCTCAGAGAGGAACGAGAACTCCTCGAGAGAGAGGGGCTGGGGAATCTGATAAGAGAACTGCTCAAACAGGAGGAAACTAGATGGCGATGGTAGCAGTGATGGTGGGGTGAGTACTAGGGCTGAGAAAGATGGATGGGGGGGGCAGTAGAGTGCCCAATGTGGGGGCTCCTTGGCAGGAGGAAACTAGATGGCGATGGTAGCAGTGATGGTGGGGTGAATACTAGGGCTGAGAAAGATGGGGAAGGGAGATGGGAGCCTTATATGGGGGCTACTTAGCAGGAGGAAGCTAGCCGGCGATGGTAGCTGCGATTGTGGGGTGAGCACTAGGGCTGAGAAAGATGGGTGGGGGGCAGTAGTGCCCGATATGGGGGCTACTTAGCAGGAGGAAGCTAGATGGCGATGGTAGCAGTGATGGTGGGGAGAGTACTAGGGCTAAGAAAGATGGGGGGATAGGGAGCCTTATATGGGGCACTTAGAAGGAAACTAGATGGCGATGGTAGCAGTGCAGTAAACTGTGAGGTGAGTACTAAGAATGAGAAAGATGGGGTAAGGGGGGATGGAGAGCCTAATATGGGGGCTATTTAGCAGGAGCGAACAAGATAGCGATATTAGCAGTGATCGTGAGGTGAGTACTAGAATTAGAAATGTTGGGGATGGGTAAATGGTGAGGAGCAGTGATTGTTAGGTTAAGTACTATGAATACAAGTAGTGGAGGGAGTGGAGGTTGGGAAACCGGATATGGGAGTTACTGACCAAGGGGAGAACTATGTGACAATTACTGGTAGCACCAATGGGGACTCGAGTAGTGGGTACCATGCTTAGATACAGGGTAGCAGGCATTGGTAACAGGGATGGGACATGGTGAAGGTAGCAGTGTTATCGAGGTGAGTACATGCATGAGAAAGTTAGAGGTAAGAAGGGGGATGGCGAGAGGGGGGAGAGCGACTGGACATTGGATAGTGATGGTAGTGGATATGGCAAGGTAACTGCGGGGACAAGAGCATGAGCAATGAATCCTTGGGTGGTAAAGAAATTACCAGAAGAGACGATGGTGACAACCTTTGAGGGCGGGGGGCTGAGGTAAGTCACCTATGAAGGAAAAGAAAACTGGACAGGAATGATCAGGTTTAACAAAGGAGAACAAGGTGACCTCCTGTGGCCCCCCATTTCCTCGGTACTTTTTCAATTGATTGTATACTAATTCTTTGTATCAGCCTCTTTAGGCAAATCTCAAATATACCTGATTCTAACTTTCAGCTGCAGCGGAGCTGAGTTGAAAGAACTTATCATATTCATTCTAATAGAAGGCCATGCCCCAATAAAAGTACACAAGTCTGCAATTTTTCACCAACATTGCTTTATCTGTGGCCCGATAGAAGTACGGTGAGAATGGACTGAAGGTCTGAAACAAGAGTTTTGTCGAAATATCCGTCCTCTTTGACACCAAAGAAGCAGATTAAATGCTAACTGCATTAAAAGGAGGTGTTCGCTCATATGACACATTCTGCTCAGATTTTAATATTTTGTTGGTATAATGCGCTTTGAGCATATGTCTATCATTTCAAACAAGTGCTAGTTATGCGAATCACTGTGCTCCCAACTCAACTTTTAAGCTCATCTAATTAGCTGTTGCCCCTAGTAACTCCATCTTATTGAGCTGTTTTTATAACCCCACCCCCAACTTCATGCGTAATTTGGGAATCTATGTCCTAATGAAGGCTCACTTCTATATAACAGTTGAGGTGAATATCTGTGACCGTGTGCTTACTTTGACCAAAAGCATGATTGACTGGCCTGCACAAGTTATTAGTGAGGGTACTTTCAAAATGATCTGATATCAGTCTTATCTAATTATCTTTATAATATTCACAATGGGCTCCAGTCATGGGTGTGTCATTATTGAAGAGGAAACGTGGTGAAGAAGAAGAGTTTTACAATAAAGTGTGCACATTCAACCTCTCTCCCCCTCATTATTAAAAAGAAGACATTGTTGCTTCTCTCAACTCCCTTCGGAAAAATGTAACAATCTCTTCAGGCATGATTTTTCTGGTTGTCATCAAAATTTGATGCAAACAGGCAGCTCCTGCATCTGGTCATAAATTTTGCCGTTCGATTCAGTGTCAGCCTCAATTTTTTTAGACCAGTGATTATGGATGTGGAGGTTATACTTCACCTAATGACGTGCCACGTCTGACATCACCCCGGTAGCGGTGGGAGCCATTTCAGTCTGTGCGTTAATTCGCAGTTGCCAGCGACTACCGAGCAATTCCGCCATCGTAGTTTAAAATGTGGCTCGCGTTGCTCTCCGAGGGCTCTGAGCAGTGACGGATTTGTGCAAATGTGGAGCATCATGAATGTTTTCTGTCATTGTTATCGTGAAGGCTGCATGAGTGACTGGCTAATGAATGCACACAATGAATAACCTGTTGCTTCACGATACTCTGTTCAGTAGGATGGTTTGTTCAAATTATGTGTGGGGAAAACAGACTGAGTTTGTGCTGCATTTTTTCACAATGGAATGTCTTCTCTGAGAGCAAGGACCATTTTCTTCATAAGTGAGATCTTTGTATTTTTATGTGTCTAGACGGAAACACCTCGCTGGCAAAATGGGGCAACCGATGCTCTGTTATTGACTAAGTCCTGTGAATCGGATATGCTGTGTGTGATTACTAACCTATACTATATGTGTGCAATCACACTTGAGAGGAACTTCCTAGAATATTGAACTGAGGATCTATTGCTCTCAGAAATTTTGCATACCAAGGAGTGTTTCTCAGCCGTAATTGTAACGAGTCAGTTTGAAATAGCTCCCTGTATGCACACATTTGTGTTGCTGAAAGTGTGAAAAGTCTATTATGGCGAGATCAAGATCACGCAGTTAGTATTTCAATGGAGTGATAGCAGACTGTAAATTTTTGTCCTGCAACTGTTTGTTTGACAAACAGAAGTCTCAAATTAGTCTTCACATGTCGAGAACATGTTCAATAATATGTCCTTCATTCACTGTTTTCTGACTAAATCAGCCAGAAAGCACAAAATTCTGAGAAATTCTATAAGAGGTTGCCAGCGAGATTATGTTCGCCCAGTGTGAGATCCCCTAATTTTTGCTCATTTTCGGTAGGATCGAGTGGTGAACCCGCTTCATCGTTAACGCTGCCTATGACTTTAGTTGAGTGGGTATAGTTGAGTGGCAGCCACTGTTTCATGGGGAAGTCAGGTATTTGCGGTTCATTTTGGGTTCCGAAGTAGTTACATAATATTCAGTCAAATATTTCTTCATACCATAATAATTGTTGAAAACAGCTCATTTTGACAAGGTTATCGCAACTTTCTTTCTATCAATTCAGCTGGAATTGAAAGCCCTTGGGTGTAGCCTGCAGACAGGGTCACTGGGTTAGCGAAATTGTCACAGAATGGTAGATTTGCTCAATTCCCAAGGTCCATACTGTAACTGGCTCAACGGACACTCAAATTAGATTTTACAACAATTCACAACAGAAAAATAAAACAGGATTTTTTTGGTGGGTTTCATGCAGTTATTTTTGGAGTCACAGATTATTACAACACCAATGGTTCTGTTACTATTACACAGATTCTCATTCAAGCCGAAAATCATTGTTAGACCCTTATCTGATCGGATGAGTGTAATTCAGTGAAACATCAATCTATGTTAATCTATGTAGGCTGGAGTGTGTTGTATTAGGACTGCCTTATTCCATGCTCCTCCTAAAAGGTCACTAAAAGAGGGGGAGTTTTCTATGTTGAGCTGGGTCCGAAACTTGAAAACAATCTAACATAATAATTCAATCGGAAATTATTTCATCCATGGAGTATTACAAACATGCACTATAATTTATGAAAAAAAACTTTTTTTCTAAAACAGAAGTGAAGGACAACTGCAGAGTCAAATATAAAGAAGCTTATATAATTTCTAATGAAAAACTGAACGTGTCAGCCAAACTCGACATTCTGGCGACTTTCTGTACGATTTGTGCATGGGTAGTGCACAATATCCAAAGATCCCATCAGCAATCTGATGTCCATACCTGACACAAACCTTGGTTTTCTGTTAAAATTGGAACACATTATAATTTCACTACGAAAAATGATCAGTCCATGAGACGGGATTGCTGTAGTGGGTTGGCAGGTGCTGAGGGTTACATTTGTAGAGAAAGGCAGCAGAACTTTGTGAATGTTGAGTTATTTACACATTAAAACACTCAATTACATAAATATTCTATGGCATTGTTCAAATGTGGTGTCATGCATTACTGTGCAATAGGGACCCTCCCTAATTTCTCTGCATTAGTGCGACAAACCTTTGGAGTCAATAACTCCACATATGAACATTGTAGTGAAAGGGGTTGAAACAGTGTATTTTAGTTTTCATTCCCTACATTTAAACTCTATTGTACCCAACCCAGCAGTTGTCCTTTGAACTTCGAGGCATTACATCCGCCTCATCTGAATCCTTACCTGAAGACTTAACTCCTCCACCTTTATGTTTGATTATTTCTCCATGTAAGGCTTTAGAGACATCTTTATATGTCTCCCATGGTGCTGTGGTAAAAAAATTGGCACATTCATCATTCATACTGATCTTACAGCTCTTGTTTAATGACTGAATTTATCGGTCCTCATCTGTCAACCAGGAATGTCTAATCACATGTATTCATGGACTCATCGTGGCACCCAAGTGTAGTACCAAGTTAGATTGAAGTTGAATACTATTGGCCGTGGTCCTCTTTCTGAATTTCACTGCGTATAGAGATCCTATTCTCGTGGAATTACTGTTCTGTACCAAAATGGTTGAGCTTGAACTACCTTCCATTTTGTGTTTATTCTAAATGTTGAATGCGTATGGAAGGATCATTCACTAACGTATATGTTAGCAAAGGAATTTGACACTGATGTTCTGGTGAAGAGATACGATCAGGAGAGAAGCCTCGCTAAGTGACATCCAGCTGGGGAGCAATAAAGTGGAAGTAGTGAGTGCATGCGACCACGAGATATGTGATTGGCCTCATCTAGAAAGTTGTTCTTTGTACTCCTGGGGGTTTCACCGATTCAATGGATCAGACTCCTCTGGGAGGATGTCATATTTTCTTGCTACAGCTGGATAACCTGCACGTGCCAGGAGATGGGTGTTGGTGAGGTCACGTTGGTTTGTGAGGACCTCGTCAAACAGTCCAGGTAGATATGTGTACGAGTCAGTATTATTTCAATGTTTTACTTCAGTGTACCTGTTTCCGTGCTGTGTCTTGGTATTTGCCTACATGAATATACCATATATATCAGTCCCCCCCTCCTATTTCCTCTCATCTCTCTCTGCTGGTTCGAAGCTGGGACAAGGAATCACTTGAATAACTGTGCACTAGGCCAACATGTGCTGTTCTAAGAGGAATGAATAGTTGTCTCGTGATCTGTCTATGGAAATCACTCCTTAACATAGTTACAGATCAGTTAGGCTCTCGATGCTGATGTACACTTGCCATTCTTTATGATTCACAATGAATCTCACTTTAGTAGAAAAAAATTATGTCTGATATTTTTTACATTTTACAGTTTTTCCCATATATTCCTAGCATTAAGGGGGATCTCTTGTAATATATAATTGTTTTGACGTTTCATGCCCTGCTCTCTCTCGTTGTCATGGCTGACGTCAAAGCCACGCGTGCTGCTTCTCTAATTAGCCTCGTTGAGGCGCAGTCTCATTACCACATGGGGAATTCCAGTTTTTCCAACAAAAATAAGGATGAGGGCTCCTGTGAGGAAAGAGAAAATATCAGTAGGCATTGCAAACTATGGGGATAAGTTGCGTAAAGATCACTGGATATTTAATGGTATCGGGTGATATAAATTGTTGGGGACACGTTCATAATACATAGGTGATTATCCATTCGATAGTTGAAATTCTTCTAAGAACTGCAAAAAAAAGTCACATGAAAAACAGTTATAACTGCTACATGCAATTGGGGGGGGGGGGACTTATTGTGGTTGGTTCGAAATGAGGGCTTGAACAAGGTGTTAGAGATATAGATGTTGAAAGATATCTGAAGAGAGCAGAGGTTGCAAACAGCGTAAACAATATTTACAAACATGGTGATTCTTAAATAAGGGTACCAATTAATGACATAGCATTTTTGGACTGAAATAAAAGAATCTGGCTTCATGTTGTCAAATTGTTTATTTTTCTCAATTTCTTGAAACTAGTCATACAATGTGTGTCTAGAACATAAATTGCTTTACATACACCCTCAGAATGACCCACAAATGCGAAATACTTGTTCCATGTGTAAACGAAACAAAACATTTTTACTGTATTTCTATGTGTATAATATACTATTTTTGGATATTATCAAGGTCATTTGGGCACTCTGGAGACTGGAACTAAGAATTAAGGTGATTGCCCAATGAAAAGTTGTTAGCTCCATCAGCTATGCTGGTTGAGCTATTGAATCTGCATGTCACTCTATCTATCTATCTCTCTATCTATCTATCTATCTATCTATCTATCTATCTATCATCTATCTATCTATCTATCTATCTATCTATCTATCTATCTATCTATCTGTCTGTCTGTCGTCTGTCTGTTATCCAGTGTGTCAACAAATTCCTTTGGCCCCAAACAGTCATTCTGAGATTGTGTGACATTTCAAAAATGTATCTCCTCTACAAATTTTGGTGCACCGTGTTGATGTTCAGTCATGATGATGGTTAACAGCTGTACTTAGGGGTGTTCAGGAACTTTTGGTCCAAGGTCCTACTTGGGCCTGTGGGCCCATTTTATGAAATTTCACACTCTAGTACTTGAAATGCATCTTATCCCCAGATTTAATTGATGTTCTTCAGAGTTACATGTAAGGGTCCTTGGGTACAGGGCCATAGGGGGTGTTCGGGAATTTTGGGCTCAAGGCCCAGTTTGGATATGAAATACCGCAAAATCTGTATTTCCTATGAATTCTGTTTCACAGTGCTGATGTTTAGTCATAATGGTGGTCTAAAGCTGTACCTTCAGGGTGCCCAGAGATTTAGGTCACAAGGCCCAGTGTGGGCCCCGGGCCAGACATGTGGAATTAACAAATGCTTTTTTCCTCTTGCAAATTTGTTGCACAGTGCTGACATTGGTCATAATGGTCTGACAGCTGTACCTTTGGGGTGTTCAGAAATTTTTGGTCCAAGGTCCTACTTGGGCCTGTGGGCCCATTTTATGAAATTCCACGCAATGGTACTTGAAATGCATCTCCTCCCACAAACTTCAATTGATTTCTTCAAACTCACATGTAACGGTCCTTGGGTAGAGGGCCATTGGAGGTGTTTGGAATTTGAATTCTGGGGCCCAATTAATGGAATATTGCAAAATCGTGTATCTCCTACATATTTTAATGCACAGTGCTGATGTTCAGTCATAATGATGGTCTAATAACTGTACCTTCAGGGTGCCCAGGGATTTAGGACCCAAGACTCAGTGTCACTGTGGGCCCTGCAGCCCATTATGTGGAATATTTATTGACTGCTTTAGACATCTTGGGCCATATGAAGGGGCACAATAGGCCATTGTTTCAAACTGCCTTCTTGGCCTCATGATCTTGAACATTTATCACAATAATTGTACATTCGTTTGGTACATTTGTGCAGTTTGAGCTACAGCACCATCGGTGCTCTTGTTTGGCTATTTGAGGGGGAATAATTTGAAGTCAAAATTTCACATGTAAATGGGACACCAAAGTATCATTACAGCATATTTCGAATTTCAAAAGAGTAAATTACATTTTGGAACTGTTGTGTTAAATACCATGCCATATTTCTCTTCCAACTCAGAATGTAGAAAAAATATGTTAAAGGAAAATAAGGTCCTTCACGGGGATGTGGTATTCGCGCAATCGATACATTTCTAGTTAGTCAATGGTTGTTACACTCCTGCCGTTTTTTTGGCCCACAGGTGCAGGAAGAGAAGGCTACCCAACTGGTGAACAGGCCCAGCTAGAGCAGACCAGGAGAAGAGAGGCACGAGGAGACGACCTCAACCTCATCTCCATGCTCAGGTCCGATCTTAATAACCTCAACACAGAAAGGTACCTCACTCTATACATGAACTTTTTTTTATTCTATGGTTTTCTCTGATTTCAGTTTTTTTTTTCATTATATGGATGAGATTTTTTCAACTGTATTACATTTGCCTATTTCCTCTTTCTGTTGATGTTATCTGGATAGAGTAGAGTCCAGATTTATATTTTTGTTGCGTGCTTACCTATCTACCGGGACCAATGAGATAGTGCCGCCCTTCGGTCCGTCAGTCTCAAAAGCCGGTTTTGTTCTTATGAAACAGACAATAGACCAACTCGCAGTGAGATGGAGTGTAGCCACTTTACTATTGAGGGAGGATAGACCAACTCTCAGTTAGGCGTGGATGATTAGCCACTTACTCTTGAGGGAGGTGATAGACCAACTCTCAGTGAGAGGATTAGCCATCTGACTCTTTGTGGGAGGTAGACCAACTCTCAGTGAGCAAGGTAGTAGCCACTTACTCTTGAGGAGGATGGGGAGAGGCAATTTAATCCCGGTTGTGTAGCAACTCATAAAATTACAATCAAACTTCACCTTACATTATGTTTAATGTTTCATTTGAACATTTGCCTCATTCGTCACCTGATGGGGATTCGCAGTGACAATCTGCACCCTTGGCCATGGCCTTGAATAGGATTAAATCTGGCTGGCAAATATTCCTTAAACAAAGGGGCTAAAGTAACGGGATATTGCCACCCATGTTCCGCAGCAGCCTTCACCCAGGTAGAGGCATGAGTATGGCGAAGGAAGCAATCTAACATTTAATAGATGAAAGAGACGGTAACCCAGAGATTTCAAGTGAGTCATGAACCAAAATATAAGCCGTCTTGTCCCTTGTATCTGTCCTTACCCAACCAACATTAATCCGTGAAAAATGGTACATAAAAAACATGACGATAATTCCCATACAATCCAGGACTCCAATAGGCAGTCCATTTCGGTAGTGAGAAGTGATTCGCGAGAATTTTCAGCAGTATCGGCTTGTTCGGTGATAGTCAAGGTTGACTACTTGATTTCTTTTCATGACCAGGGGACCCTCCTGGAGGCCAACAACAAATTGTTAAATGGTCCTCGCCCAGGCCGTCCAGGCGGTGTTGTGGGTGACAGGGTTGGGTTGAGGAGATCCATCCGCAGGCGACTGAGGCGGCTAGATGGGCACCGTCGGAGCTCTGTGATGGCCAGGAAGACAGGCCTCCTCCCACTGGAGGTATGTAAACCCCTCCCCCCCCCCCCCCCCAGGGGAGCTTTGGGTGCAGCAACCCTGGGTAAGGAGGAATGAGTGGAAAGAAAAAGAAAAAGGGGGAGACAGAAGAAGAGAAAAGGGGAGAAGGAGAAAAAGAAAGAGAGAGAGATGAAAAGGGGGGGGAGAGGGAAGGAAAGAAGGGAGAGGGAAAAGAGAAAAGGGAAGAGAAAGTGAAAGGAAAAGGGGAAGAAAGAGAAAAAGGGGAGGGGTGAAAAAGATAGAAAGGAGAGAGAACGAGAGGAAAGGAAAAGAAGGAAGGAAAGAGGAAGTGAAAGAGAGGGGAGGGGTGGGAAGAATAATGATAGAAACAAAAAATCTGGAAAGAGACGTAGCAGTCCGGCGGTGAGGTGTGATCAGGGGCCGAGGGCCTATCAGCCGGCGCCTGAGGCTGCTTGATGGGCACTGTCGGAGCTATGCCGAGGCAGAAGAAGACCTCCTCAACCGGAGGTATGTGGAACTAGTATCATGGTAGCCATCAGTCAGCTTGGCTTAAGGTTTGGTCTGTTCATTGTCATACATCTGATTGTATACGTGCCATATAAAGGTACGGCATGATTTAGGGACGTGCAGATTTTGACCATTTCCGATGATATACAATCACCAACTTGGAATGTTTTCGATCTAAAATGTCACCACCACATGTTGCCTGAATCATTTAGTGGTTTCATGATACAAATTCTAGGTATCATGATTTAGCACACTCGAAATCGAATTAGCTTGGCACCATACTAACGGACTGTTCGTGGACATAACCAAATACGTAGTATCAGGGTTCATTTCTGGAATTCACTGCATTTAAAAAATTCGCCAACTCAAGAGAATGTTCAAGAGAAAACTTAAAAATCAATTGCTGGAACAATACAATAATACCACGCCTTGAACCAAGCAACTCATGCTAACTGTTATAACCAACTCCTTGCCCCCGCACCTCCCGTAAAATCAAACCATTTACGTTCTGTTAGTTTTACTATATATTACGAAGGTGCCAGACTTGAAAACGGACCACTTATTTTGGTGCCTCTACTCCTCAATGTACGTTATGAAGCGATTACTACATTTCTGTTTTTATATTGTATATTGTGAAGCATTGTCTTTGTTGTAAAAAAAAATTGGGGGATAGTCGGAATAAATTAAAACTTGTAACCGGTTGGTGGCACTGAGAAATAGGCTTGCAAGACTTCATGCCCTGTGCATAAATGGTGTTATCTCTCTGACAAGTAACATGGCTCTGTTGGTCATAGAATCTATGATCATATAGGATGGCCACGTTATGGGCAACGGAATTATGTCATTAGATGTGCGTTGTTCATTGTACATAACTGATTGGTTGGGTCACTGAGATAAATAGGCTTCACTAATTAACTGCCGTCGTTAAATTAGACCCGAGGTGTTTGCTCTTACTAATGAACATGTGCTGTTCAAAAGTGTGTCATGAACACCTTATTTTTTATCTAGTTTAGTGTCACGTGATTCCCACTGAAAGTTTTGTGGCGGCATTTTGTCGTAATGCAGAATATATAAGAACTGCGACATTTTGGATCGGCGCCTAGTTATGTCTAGGTGAAAGAAATTTCCTCACCACACCATTATGCTTCATAGGTATTGCACTCTCCTGTTTATATTACATGCAGGCCAACTGACACTTTTCACATAGATGTTGCTCTACCGAGAATTGGTTTATCTGCAGCTTGAAATACTATATAGTTAGAAGTAAACAGACTGAAGGCGCTATGACAATGTAAAAGACAGATGCATTACTTGTCTCAGTGTAACTTGCGCAGGGACATTCCCCCTCCTCCCCCCCCATCCAATTTTTTTTGGGATGGCAGCACAGTCCTAGACTTGGTATCTCACATTTGTTACACTATCAACATTGCATTCAATTTTCAGGGGATGCAGGAGACCCCCTGCAAACACTGTTGCCACCGGCTGCTGAGGGGGGCCTAGAGCTGTCAAGGGGCTCCTGAGGTGTCTTCGGCTGCGGGCCCCCTGACCTGGTATTGCAAGAGGAGGAAGGAACTGGTGATCAGTTGGGGTATAATATTCAGATCCCCCAACTTTATTTGAGAGACAGGGACAGGTATAAGAAACACCTCTCATGTAACCTTTTAGTGACTGGCTGACCCGTTTTGATCGCAAATTTTTTTGCTCTGTATATTGTCAGTTTTTTCTGCTCAGCTTAACAGATAAGGCTGCAGTGGGTCGGGGGTAGGGGTTGTGAGGGGGGGGGGTCTCCGGAGAAATTTTACGTCCAACCACGATCCATGATCAAAGATAAAGAATATTCTGGCTATGTTGATTTTGAAAATTGGATATGTTCGCTTTCATGGATCCTGCACTTTTCCAGGCTCGGTATTGTCAGTGTAGAGTTGAATGGTGTGTTTCAATCATGTCATGATACTCGTTGGGAGAAATTTACGTACTGAGTATGAGCATATGCTGTGGTTATTTTTCACATTGGGGGCTTTCCAGTGCCGCCTATTTTTAGATCTAAGCCCTTTTGGAAGTCTTTTTGTTTTCTGTGATGATTTTTTCTAGGAGATGCAGTGAATCGAAATTACAGATGCTGCTTTGTTTATACACTGAGAGGTTTTCGTACTATCTACCCCCTGTCAGAGACACAACTGCTTTTCCCCCCAATCCTCCAACACAAGATATAGGTTTGTGTTGGCAACTTGAACATGGTGGGCTGCTCGAAAGACCTTATTGGCATGCAAACTAAAGTACCTGATGTGTATGATTCAGTATGTTCACATTCATGAAATCAAGGTAATCATTTTGCCCTCATGAATTTTTCCCCTTCCCCTGCCTCAATTGTGACTAGCCAGTGTTGCGTCCCTGTCCATGCTCTCTCTCTGTGGAGAGGATCGACCATTTTGCCGGATGAGCCGCGGGTCCAGGTCGTCGCGGAGTCTCTGAGTACAGGCGGGACAGGCTGGGGCCCAGGCCTCTCCACCCCCCCGGGGGGATCTCCCAGGGGGAAGAGAACAAACAGCTGGAGAACGTCTAGAGGAGGAGTCCCAGGAGAGGCAGAGGCTCACCGCAAGCCGACCGATTCCGGTGAGTGAATGTCTGTCCGTCTGTCTGTCATTGCACATTCCATTCCATGGAGGAGCCCTGCACGAATGCAGGCAATTAGGCAGGTGTGTTGATTCGAACATGAATGTGTGGAACAACAAATGTAAAATGTTATGCATTTCCATGGTAATTACCACAACGAAATGAATCTGAGGAGAGAGCATCTAACACCGACAATTTTTTGGGTCCCAAAATTGGGACATTCGTCGTTGGTAAATTTGCCGTTTGAGCTACAGCACTATTGGATACTCTAGTTTTGATTGTCCTTGGTCGTCAATTTTGACCATGCTTTACATATCACACACACACAAAGCACAGGTGGTGTTTTATTAGGGCAGGAGTCTCAAAATTACTAGTTTATATGGAACGAAGAATGGGAGTGGCGTGCCTTGGGGTTGTTCTGACCCTAAGATTGGGTCGTTTTGAACTCAAGATACAGGTTTAGTCTCAGTCTCAGTATTTTTTTTCTCGCAGAGTGTATAATTTTTATGCCTAAACACCTGGACTGGGGAAGCCATGAGAATAATCAGGAAATCCTCCAGTAAGTAACAGCACAAATGAAGAGTGAGTGAAGTTGCGGCATCATAATGATGGGGATGGGGATGGATGGTCTACTTCACTCCTCAAAACACTCCATACTTACACACAACGCCCCTCTCTATTTAGCCTATTAGTCATATTCTGGAGAATTCCCACCTCTCTTAATCTGGCCACCCCCCATCGACCTCTCTATCGCAAGACTTCACTTTAGAGCTTTACAGTCACATTTTGGCCAAAGTTATAAATATTTTAGCAGTACTAAAATTATGGCCTGGGTGTAGTAGAATCCGATGGAACAGCAGTAGCTGTTCAAGGGCCATGGTAGGACGTTTTTCACAACTCTTGGAGAAGAATGACAGAGTCGTCGGTGGGTTAGTAGCTGGGCTGGACCAAAATTGCCATGAAGAACTGAAGAGATCTTCGCAGGCAGCTGATCTGGAATGCAATGTAGTAAAAGGTATATTGAGAGCGGGAGTATGCAGGTTTGGGAGAGGCCCGAGGGAGTGGTGGGTATAGGCTTTCTTTTCTTTTTAATGTCTGCGCAAGAAACAAAAGAGGAATAATTGGAGGGCCAGAAAAGCAGGAGGTGGCCACCGATACCAGAAGGTGGAACATGCCAGAATCGGGATCCGGTCAGCAGAACCCGCCCCCCCATCAAATATCAATATAATTGAGTAACCACACCCCACACCAGTCAGTTTTTTTTAGCCAGTTTGGCATTTATTGCCACATAAAGGCTCTGAGGGATTACTCCTTCGTACCGGAGGTGAGTAGTAGAGTTGGATTGAATAAAGAAGAAATTATGATGGGAACCCTTGATTTTCACACGGTTATAACTCAGATATGAGAGACATGTGAACAAATGTTGAATACGCTGAATCGGACAAGAGAAATTGAGCCAGGTGGGATATTTTTGTGGGAACAAATCCTTTATTCATTGGAGATGTACTACCTCCTAATTTGCTTATTGATGCCTATGATTAAATCTCTCTACCGATCTAGGGTTTGCGCCAGGGCTCTCCAGGCAGACAGAGGATGGTCAGAAAATCCCTGGGCGCCCTGGGGGGGAGAAGCTTGCTGTGAGTCATCGACCTGGAGACCGCAATGAACGCCAAGAAAGCTGCATAGGCCCGATTCCATCAATGGGGGCGCAGCAGTGCCCAACTCCAACAGGAACTCGAGAGGCTGCAGAACCAACCACAGAAGACATAAATGGTAAGCTTAGTTTTCATTCACTGACAAGCAACATCAATGGTCATGGCCCTTCTCAACTCCTGGATGGGAATCCTGATGACCTTTTTGTGAATAGCCTCTCGCAATGCTTGGGGTCTAGCTCAGGGGGCAACATATGCAATCTATGGAATGCCAAATTGTTATTTCAGTGTGGAAATTCCATTTTTCTCTGGGTGAAATAGCACATTTTCGTAGTCAATTTGTCACAATAAGATGTAAAAAAATAAACACGGACACAACTAAATTTTGAGAGAAGATGCACAAGAATGGGAAGAAAATAGTTATAATTTACAAGTTTTCCAATACGCGCTAACACAAACGGCCCCCTGAAGTATCCCGCATTCATTCATCGAAAATATCCCATAGTGCAACACACGCAACATGCCTATTTGCGAAAAGGTCCATGGAGCTCAACAGACAATGCCTTGCTTGAACAAGTACAATCTACAAAGTTATGTTCTCCATGATCCCAAAATCAGTGGTTTGAATATAATGTCAGTGGGGGGGATAATTTTGTATGAAATATGAAAACTTGTGAAAATTTTCTCATTTTCTTTTTGTCTGCTACTTTTGCTACTTTTCATCAGTCATTCTGCTTCAACAATTACCAAAAAAAACATCATAGGTTGTGCCCTATTTTGAGTACATGAGCAAGGTGATAACTATCTGTTTCAGTAGAGGGTGAATTGCACAGCCTATTTCACTGTCTCTGCATGCCATGAAAGCCCAGTTTAATGGAAACACCATGAGATCATTTGATGCAACACTAACTGCAGTTGCCTAGCTGAGATTTTTGCGGATATTCCTTATTCCTCCCCAGACGAAAAGTTCGCAGTCCCTCCAGGAGGAGAACGATGCGCTACGGAAGGAGTTCTGACCTCCGTCCAGGGAAGGCCAAGAAGGACCGGATACCCTGCAGGCAGACCCAGGAGCTGGAGGCCACCCTAGGACCTATCCTCAAATGGGAACGAATAGAACCGAGTCCAAGAACCCGTTTATAGAGGTACCTTCAAAACCACGGGAAGCCGCTAACAAAATCGTGAAGGCAGACAAGTACTTTCTCCTGCAGGTAAGCTTGTGGTTTCGGGAGAGGTTGAGTTAAGGGCAAGAATTGTTACGCATCATACCCATTAGAATTCAAACAACAATTAGTATAGTTGGGGTCGCCTGACATTACGATAAAAACAAAGGATTGATCGTGGTCCCTATTCCAAGTAAGTAAATAGTGCTTACATTGAACCCAAGAACAAAGCAACCGGGAGAGGGGCATCAGGGGGCCTCAGGGGGGCATCAGGGGCAATCATCAGGGGGGCATCAGGGGATTCCTGACTCCCCGACTTTTGTAAGACCCCCAAACATAATTTTTTTTTGCCCACATGAAAAGATTGCTCATCATTGCTCTGAAGCACACCCCACCCCCAACCCCCTTCACCTCCCCAACTTTTCATCCGCTCCCAACAAGTGGTCTTGTCCTGTTTCAGTCAGCCTGCAATCTTGTTTCAGACAGAGTATCAACATCAAGTATCCAAATCAAACCTTCTGGTCCGAAACGATCCAATTGTGACACTTGAAGGGACCAATGAGAATATTTTACTGGCATGAGATGAGGTTCATACAATCCTCCTCTCACATTTGTACATTCACTGTACTCAGGTTCTCACCTCAATGACAGATCATCCGAACCAAGGTAATACAAGTAATACTTTGAAACTTGAGGGAACAAGATCATTTTGAAATCAAAATCAAAGATGCTGAGAAAACGAAGGATCATCATGAAACAAATCAAGAACTGAGGAACCAGGATCATTTTGAAATCAAAATCAAAGATGCTGAGGGACACGATCATTTTTGAATCATAATCAAAGAACTGAGGAACAAAGGAACATCATGAAATCAAAATCATAGAGCTGATGGAACAAGGATCATTTTGAAATCAATCAAAGAAGTCTGAGTGAACCTGGTCATGTTGGAAATCAAAATCAAGAGCCTCTTCATATCAGAAGTTCAACCCACTGAAGACCCAACTCTACCAACATGGATCTTCTTTCTACTTATATATATTAAATTTTGTAATGTGATGCCTTGAAGACTCCATATACTAATCTCATTTTTTGTATTCCCTTACCTGAAGAGGGCGCCTGGGAATGTCGGAAACGTACGTATTTAAACATTTCTTTCATCGAAACATTTTCGTTCTATTTGCTCCTTATTTGGTCAGAACGAGATCATGTTTTTATGGGACTCTCCATTTTCTTTGTTTTGAGCTCATTGCACAGGAGCATCTAGGACCAGGGTATTATTATAATACCTTAACTTGAGGAGACAGGAACTTTGTGGATCTCTTTAATTGTAAGGTCCAAATCACAGGATTATCTAGGTCCAGGGGTGAATAACAGTATACTTACAATCTCAGAGTCGGGATCTTGGGGACTCTTCATTTTCTTTGTTTTTGAGTCACTGCACAGGAACATACAGGACCAGGGGTGATATGAGTAATACATACAACCAACCGTGATGATCCAGATCCTATGGAAACCAGGATCGACTGAAATATCATCAGAGATTGCCCAAATCTTTTAATCTTATTTGTTCCTTTTTCCCCTCCACAACAGGGAATGGAACGAGAGCAGTATCGAGACGATTTCCAAAAGAGATGCTCGACTGGAAGGTCCTCGGTAAGAGAAGTCCATAACCATGAAGAGAAGCTTGAAGAAACAAGGTAAACTTTGATTTGATCATCAAGTTGATTCAGATGGGAATCTTCCATCTAAGCCCGAATAGTCGACCCTTAAAATTTTTGTTCCTTGGCAAGCTGAAGGACTCTATGCAGTAATAACATGTGTGTGTGCATTGGTTTGTGTCTTTCTTTCTGTGCATTGAAGCCTGGCTTGTGAACATGGTGATTGGTCAAACAGTCAAGGAAGTAGGCCAGGAAAGAGATGGAAGAGTAGGCGAATAAGATGCTGGAAAACCTAGAGGTGATGAATGGCAGCATGTTAATATCAACCCTTTCAGCCTACCGCCCCCCCTTCATTCCTCCTCCATCTACCCGACTCCCACCATCCGAATGCACTGCTACCAGGATCACTCGAAAAACAATGAGGAATTTGAAAGACGGAATGGGTGACAATTGTCACTTTCAGGAATAGAGGGACTTGGGTTGTCATCTCCTGAAATGAAGTGGCCCTCCCCTCCCCCTGCATTCTCGACTGGTGCTAAATACACTGCCACTCCAAGTGAGAATATCTGACCAGGCAAATTGCCATGCAGTGGTGTAGACTAGCCAGCTGTTAATTCAATGTTTCAAGCCACATAATGATATCATGTAGGGAACTTGTGTCTGATTTTAGCAACAGGGTCAATCTCTTCCTCTTTTCTTCTCCATCCCAGCTGGAGGAACTCGAAAGAGAGCACCAGCACCCCTTCATCAACATCGGAGGAACTGGCGCAACGAGAAGGAGGCGCTACCGAAGCAGTGCTACAACAGCTGCAACCCCCAAGATATCGGCACTCCAGTCGAAGCTAGACGCCCACAAACATGGCCTGGGAAACGGGGTGCCTGAGGAAGAACCGCCGTCGGATGTAGACGACGTCAGTGATGGCCTCTCTGGCATCCGTCACGCTGCCCACAACTGGAGCAGGAGTCGTGAGGCTTAAGAGGAAGGGCAGCGAGGTGGTATGAGAGAAAATGGGGAGGGGGGGGGGCGGGCAGGTGCTGGTTAGGGGTACATATCCGGAAAGACTTCCGTCATACCTGAATGACACCTGTCAGTCACGCTGTCTTAGCCAGAGAGACGTGAGGCATGGAGAGGAAGGGCAGTGAGGTGGGTGTGAGAGAATGGGAGAGGGGCAGGCCCGGGCTGTTAGGGGGTACATCTGGGAGAGACTCTGTCATACCTGAATGACACCTGCCAGTCACGCTGACTCTAGCCAGCGGAGGAGCGTTAGGCATGGAGAGGAAGGGCAGTGAGGTGGGTGTAGAGAAAATTGGGGGGGGGGGGGGGAGGCAGTGGCCTGGTTAGGGGGTACAAATCTGGAAAGACTCCGTTATACTGGAATGACACCTGCCAGTCACGCCTGGACTCTTATCCAGAGGAGGGCGTGAGCATTGGAGAGGAAGGCATGGTGGTTGAGAGAAAGGTGGGGGGGGAGGCAGTGGCTGGTTAGGGGTACATTCTGGAAGAGACTCTGTTTATAACCTGAATGACCCTGCCATTCACGCTGACTCTTGCCAGAGGAGAGCGTGAAGGCATTGGAGAGTAAGGGCAGTGAGGTGGGTGTGAGGGACAGTGGGGAACGATACCAGATAGGTGGGAGAGTAGAGCAGTGAGATGTTCTGCAGATGTAGGTAAGTATTCGTTCACAGGCCAGTTGTATTGTCGATTTTTCTCATATTTGCTATACAAAAAATGATAAGTTTGGTACTGTGGCATATAATGTACGATCTGGACCCATTTCTTGTGTCTCACGATAAAGGCCCCTGGAGGAGCAGCTGGCCAGTTCAGAGAGACCTAGTCAGTAAAGCGGATGAAATCGTCCCAGCTGAACCTACAGCTAGACAATCCTATAAAGCCTCGTCTGAAGTAGGGCTGCCTCATGATCTGTTCAAGATACCAACAAGGTATCTGGACTCATAGTATCAATGAGCCTGTTTTAGAGTGTGGTGCATGCCCCATGGCCGTTTGTACGGCTTATTTTCTCCCCATAGCGATATCAATACGACTATTGGATTCGTGGGACCGGGTGTTTCAAAGAATCATCTGTGTGGTATGGGTCATTTATGTTGTGTCCGTTGTGGTCCATCTTGTCAAGCAAGTTGAGTATGTCTGGTTCCATGTTCGAAATTGACTTATTATTAAATATGTTCCTGGCGATGAGTACATGAGCCCTTTCCATTTCAGTGTCAGTAGGAGGAGTGAAAGAAGGCAAAACTGTGTAATCAAGATCGAACTTCGTTTAGTATGTATTCCTCACGAGTATGTGAGTGCTATTGGAAACTATAGGTCAGTAGGTAAGTAGCCTTGGGTCTTAACCTTTCTGTCCTTTGGCCAAGAGCGCCTCATAGACTCTTAGCATTCCATTTTGAACATGAATCTCCTGTATTTCCAGGTTCTGAGAAAGTGGGGGAGTTGTTGATTGTCAGTCAGCTATAGTGCTATGATAACCCAGATCCCTATGTCACTTTTACTCTTCCAGCTGCAGGATGACGACCCTGAGAAACTCCAGCTGAGAGTCCAGTTGGACCGTGCTGAGGAGACTATCTTTGAGCTTCGCCAGCGCTTGGACCAGGACTCCCCGTCAGAGGAGCCGTCGCCACACCAGCGAGAGGAGGAGCTACTGCAGGCTCGGGAGGCCCACGCGAAGAGATCCGTCAGTTTGACAGCCCGGCACCAGGAGGCTCTCTCCCAGATGGAAGAGAACCTCGAGAGGAAACTGGAGGCAGGATTGAAGGAAAAAGTAGGTGTGTGTGTGGTGGTTTGGTGGAAAAAATTGTTCATTGCTCTAAACATGTGTCCTTATGATCGAATCCTAGGATGCCCTCGACTCGCAGGATTCATTCCACAAGTGAATGGTGAACCAATTTTTTCCGAAAGAAAGACAGATACAGAGGGGAACAATAAGAGACATAGAAATTGAAGGGAAGGATATAGCCGGCCCCTCGCCCTCGAGGCATCTTTGTCTGAGCAATTTGGGGGAAAATGAACAACGATGGGAAAAAAGGGTCCCAAGCCAGGTCAGAGCAGTTGTTGCCATACCAGTGGAATTGAAGGAGAAACGAGCCAGCCAGAGGGGAACAATAGGAGAACAGTAGAACATCTGGAAGAAAAGAAGAATAGGCCACAGAAGACAATTGAAATCCTTTGTGTCCTGGAATGGTCCCCAGTGCTATATATTTTTAAAAAGTGATCAAAGCTGGGTCCTGGAAATACTCATAATCATCAATCATCATCAACTGTTTAGGCCCGGATGACCCTGGCCATAAAAAATTGGTATGGAGGTTCTTGGTAGTCTCACAGATTCACCCCAGGCTTTGAGGTCCAGAGGTAGGTGCTTCCGGTTTTCTGGTATTGCCACACAGTGTTCCGCCAGATCCTTCTGGCCTCTCGAGGAACTTGCTCAGGAACTATAACTTATTGTATATCCATCACTATTTGCTGAACATGCTCGTTTCCATCCATGTCTCCTGTATGTAGGCTCAATCAAATTATTTGCCCGATATTGAACTGTGCATCCCGGGTGCACCTGACGGTTGGTGAATATCTCTAGGCCCCTCCTTCTTGGGTAACCCAGTTTCAGCCTTGACAGACTTTGTTTACGAATGAGAAGAAAAAAAACAATCTAGTTACTGTGTTAAATTATGTGACAACTACATGGAGGACAATTATGAAGGCCCATTGTCTAGTATCCAGGCGAGTAAGTAGTGACTACTGATACCCTCATAGTATAGATAGAACTACTGGATTTATTTCATAGACAACCAAGTTGAGCTAATCTGTCAACAGTATGCACTGGGTCATCAAACACAATCACAACATCTGATTGAGAAGCATTGTAAGGCAGATTTAAAGATTGAAAATGATAATATGGCATGTTACCCCTCCCAAAGAAGGATGGCCCGGCACGCTGTCATTAAGTATTTCTACTTGAGGTATTATGCCCGTGGTATTATAAAAGCTTCGACCAGTGCGTGCATATTAGGTCACCAACATTTCGCTGAATCCATATGTAAATTCTGTCAGGCACTGATGAGATTCCATTCAATGAAGTTATGGTATCCTCTAAGCTCCAGGGGTAAAGATACTGAAGTCCTACAGCTGAAGATCCAAAGTGGACCAAGAGAGGAGACTGTCCTGGATCTACGGACAGCAGCTGAGCCCGGGAGTAGACTGAGCCGTCGCCTCCTTACCCTCCAGCAGGAGCTTATTAGAACAGCTAGAACAGATCCGGGAGGACCACCCCGGACGTCGGCGAGCTCGAGAGGAACCACCAGGAGATTGTAGCCAGGATGAGGAGGAGCACAAGAACGAGGGGGCTGGGATGCTGGCCTTGCTCAGGAGGAGGACTGAAGAAAGAGATCAGAGACTGGGAGAATGGTACCAGGGCAAGATCGGCCACGGGAGCCGTTCTCCAGGGGAGACCTCCAGAGGTTTTTTTTGGGAACGGGGTGAGTGTTGAATAAATGTTCAAGTGTGATGAGTGACTGAGAAAGAATGAGAAATACTGTCCCTGGAGAAGACTCCCCAAGAGGTACATCCAGGGGTGACTAAAGGTTGAAGTGTGAGGAGTACAAGGCGAGAAGAAGGAAAGGCTGTCCTGAGGAAAGAACTCTCCAAAATGGGTAAGACAGGGGTGAATAAATGTTGAAAGTGTGATGAGTACATGAGCAAAGAGAATGGGAAACCTGTCGGGAAAGACTACCAAAGAGGTAATAGGTGAACTGAATAAAATGTTGAAAAGGTGTGATGAGTACAAGAGGAGAATGGAAACCGGCCTGGTGACGACTCTCAAAGAGGTATAATAAGGGGTGAATCAATGGTGAAGGGGTGTAGCATTGCGAGAGGAAAGCAGTGGAGAACAGGAAAGTGGAGAGGTCAGCATAGGTCGGAAGTCTCAAAACTTGCGAACGTGATTGGTCCAGAAACGGAGCAAGAATGAGACCTGTTCCCTGGGAAAGACCCTACAGGAGGTAAGACAGGGGTGAATGATGGAAAGGTAATAGCTGGTTAAAAAGGTGGCAAGAGAAAAAGATACCAAGTGGGAGGCCAGGAAAGTTGATGTGCTCAGCAGAGACAAAGTCTGAAAACCGTGGACATGAAGTCAGAGTACAAGAGCAGAATGAAAAAACCTGGCCTGGGGAAGGACCCCACAACGATGTTAGATGAGAGCGTAAATAAGGGGTATCAATAGGTGCCATTGTGACAGAACCAGTGGAGAAACCAGTGGGACGAAGCCCAGGCAAGTTGGAGAGGGTCCACGAGAGGTCAAAATATGAAAACCATGTAAACACCGTAAGTCCAGAGTACCAGGCACAAGATTGGACACCTTGATCGACCCTAAATTTATGAGGGCCGCTAAACATCTCCCAAACCAAAGCATTGCTCTTACTTCTTTAGACCCTGTACTTTGGCCACACTTGTTTTCAAAGGTAACACTAAAATGGTGATGCGGGGAAGCATGTCCAGCCTGTCAAAATATTATTCAATTTCTCGCAGAAATATGGACGAAAGAAACGGAGGCTGGACGCACAACACCAACAGCACATCGCGACATCCAGCGGACGAGGGTGGAGGCAGGAGGCGGCGGAGGAACGCGTACAGCAGGTGAAGGCCCAAACCTCCCAGGAAGCAATCTGAAGGAGAACAGCGCCACCAGCACGAGTGGAGGAGGCGATCCTCCGGACCAACCGGGACCTCCTGGCCAGCGCACGCCGAGGGGTCAACAAACTCATGGAGGACCACCGGCATGGGGAGGTTCGACGGCTGCTGACTGCAATCGCCAGCGAACATCATTCAGTCAGATTGGGGGTGAGTTTTTTTTCTTCAGATGGGCACATAGGAATTGTGAAATTTTGTATTTACGTCGAAAATAAGTTAGGGTTCGTTTTGTCTGTTGATTGCTAGTGTTTAATAATACGTAGTTACCCTGCAATTGAGGGACCTGATCTGCTCCCAAGTCATGTGGACCCTATTACATAATCACAGAGCTATCACGTCTGAAGGTGACTGATAACTTTTGTCAGATGTGGCCACCCACACCTTATTATCAACTAGTCGCATTCAATTTGTTCTTGTTGCACGCAGTCACCATGTTTTGTCGTAGCTGCGGCAAAAGACACAGAAAATTAAAAGCTGCCAAAAGTTGTCTACGCACAGATTTTGCCCACCACAGAACACGAATCAAAGCGGTAAAATGTCCATTCAAATTAATCATGTTAAAAAATATCAATCTTAAAACTACCCATAGCTCTTCTGTATTTGAATCCTCTTTGAGGCTCTCACATTTTCACCTTGCTGGAAAATTACCAACTTTCATATCCTTAATTAACATATATCCCATGCCATTTCTTTGTACTCTGTGCTTGTTCCATACCCTCTGATGTGAGCCTATCTGATCTTGCAATTTTGTGTCTTCAATTGTGGAAATCTGACCCTTCTATACATCTTCCTCAACTCACCTCCATATGGACCTTTACCCCCCACCAGATTCTTCTGTACCAACCCGTGGTACTTTCCACCAATAGGTCCAGTCATCTCCCACGACCGTCTCATTTTGTCAGGCAGTGGTCCGCATTGTTGCGTTACTTCTTTTGGGCCTGACAAAGCTTGAATATGAAAATACCGTCGGATTAGTTAGTTCTGGCAACACTCTTTTTCAGGCTTTTTTGTCTATGTTGATGTTAAATTTGTTGTAATATCCTTGATTCCCTCTCGCTATCGCCCTGCCCTGTTTGAGCTAATAGTAAGCAATTAACAGCTGTTTTTATATGGGCCTATCGGATCACTCGTTCGTTGCAGTTTGAGGCCCTATAGAAGACAGAGATGGGAGGACGTCCGAGCAGCATTGCCCAGGGGCTTACCCCCCCCAGACATCCCCTGGGGCCGGTGATGTTTAATGACGGATGGCTATAGAGAACTGAAGGTAATGTTCTAATCAATGCCAAACTGTAAAAAGCGTGCGTGCTTCTGTGTACCGGGACTAATTTTGCTCCAGGGTCCTAGACTAGAAATTGGGTCCACTTTGGCAGTGAAAATGCCATCAAGACTGAAGATTCCTTGGATGTCGGTGCCTGATTCAGCAGCTCCTTAAACCTAGCCCTGGCAATTCAACGATCTGCTCCTAACCTATTGGCCGCTGCTGTGTAAATTTGGAGATAAACAATATGTCATGTTTTGCTATGTGTTATGTGTGAGAGGCATGTCAGCCCTTTTAGTCATCAGTCGCCCTACCTATATTCTTGATGGCAAAATGTCCCCCGATCTCGTGCTGGACGCGATGGCACCTCTTCGTGATATCATTACTTACACATACTGGCACTTGGTGATACGATGTCACACATACAAGCAACGCTTCAGTGTAGCTTGCACAGAGACATTCTTTCCTCCTCAAATAGTTCAACATTAGGCTGGCATTGCTTGCCTCTCCACGACATTCTGTGCAATCGCAACGCCAACACTGGCGCTGCCGATGCTCAATATAATCGTTATTAATCTAAATGGCTACCTGAGGTTCGCACTTGCCCGCCAACATTTATCCCACCCCCATGGAATAATCTGGCATTGCAACTAGAAATGTTCGGGCTGGTAAACCGCCCGATTATATATCACCCCTATCCCCGCATCTCTTATTCAAGAAATTTGGTGAACATTAAACCGGACACTAGCGTGAAAGAGACATTTATATACTGTGTGAAGCGACAACGTGACTGGTAAATGGTCATCCCATAATGGCCCTGTAAATTGTATGAGGTGCCCCTACAGCCCCGGACAAGGTGCGTCCGCAACTAAGCAACATTTATTCAAGATTCGACCTTTACCCACTGGCCACCATGGGCACCCGACAGAGGTCAATGCAGTCTAGAGTCACACTACATCATGTTCACACAGTATCACAATGGTGAGCCATCAGCCTTCGCAGATATCAATTCTCCGATTATAACAAAAAACCAGTTTTTGACCCCTAAGTGACCTCGATACTTTAATGATAGGTAGCTATCAGTTTTTTTTATGAAAATTGTTACTCTCCCATTTGATTCAATCCACTCGCCCTAGAAGCATTTTTGCATTCTTGATGAACACACCCAATGCTATTGCCGAAAAAGTAGCTAAAAAGCAGTTTTTGACCCCTACGTGACTTAAGACCTTCAATGCAGGCGGTTTGGTTTTATGAAATTGTTCACTCCATGGATGCACCACTGCCTAGAAGCAATGCATTAAAGAACATGCCAAAGTATTGCAACAAAAAAAAGTATAAATTGAACTTTGACACCTTGTAAATACCCAAAGTGAGTGTCGATCGATACGGGGAGTTGTTTCCCTCATAAAGCACACAAACTATATCACATATCCAAAAATAACCAGTTTCTATTTTTTTTGCCCATAACTCCTCAATAAGCACATTATTCAAGATTCGACCTTAACACAGACCAACCCACCAGAGTCAAATTCAGGTCAGGAGTCACACACATCAGGTCACATTATATCACAAGGGGGAACCATCCAGCCTCGCAGATATCATTCTCCGTATAGCCAAAAAAAAAACAGTTTTGACACTAAGGACCACGAATGACCTTTCATGCTATGAAGTTTTTATGAGAATTGTTACTCTCCTGTGATACATCATCTGGGAGCATTTTGCATTCTGATGAACACCCAGTGCTATTGCGAAAAGTACTAAAATCAGTTTTTGGACCCTAAGGACCTTTAATGCCTTCAATGGACATGGCGGTTTTTATGAAAATGTTACACTTCTGTGATGATCCATCCTAGAAGCATATTGCTCCAATGAACATGTCCAATGGTTATTGCGAAAAAGGTATAAAATTGACTTTGACCCCTTGTAACTACCAAAGTAGTGTCCGATCGAAGCAGGAGGTGTTTCCTCATAAAGCACACAATAGAACTATCACATATCCAAAAATAACCGTTTCTACTTTTTTTGCCCGTAATCCTTAAATAAGCACATTTATCAAGATTCTACCTTTAACCACCCCAGGGACCACCCGAACGAGGTCAAATTCAGGTCAGAGGCACACACATGCAGGTAACAATTATATCACAATGGTGAACCATCAGCTTCGCAGACAGATATTCCCACTTCGATGAGTTATAGCCAAAAAAACATTTTCTGACCCCCTAGTGGACCCCGAATGACCTTTAATGATATGACAGATATTATGAATTGTTAATCTCCATGTGAACTCTATCTAGGAGCATTTTGCATTCTGTGAACACCCATCTATTGTCGAAAAGTAGACTAAAAATCGTTTTTGACCCCTAAGTGACTTTAATGACCTTCAATGACATGCGGTTTTTATGAAATGGTTACCTCCTGTGAGGCATCCACTCCTAGAAGCAATTGCAGTCATGAACATGTCCAATTGTTATTGCGGAAAAAAAGTATTAAACTCAATCATTGTGATGATCAGGACAACTAATAGGCAAATTAGTCACAAATTTACCCTCAGTGATCTTGATGCTATTGAATTAAATTTATCAGGACGGTAGTCGGTCCTACCAACCAAGTTTCGGTCAAATGCCCAAAAGTGAGAAATAATTTGCATAATATTTAATATGCTAACCAAAATGTAAATTAAACACACATATTACCTTCAGTGATTTCAAACGCAAACTGAATAAATTTATCGGGACTGTTTAAATGTCCTAAACTCACCAAGTTTTGTTGAGAACCCACCAAAGTTTATAATTTGCCTAATTGCTAATTGGGCAACTTTCTGCAAATTAGTCATTCAAGATGACCTCGCATGACCGCGGCCACATTAGGAAAATCATCGGCACTTGATAGTTGGCCCTATTCACCAAGTTTCATAAATCCAATGAGTTTGAAATATCACATACTCGGCTTATAATAGGCTACTGGCCAAATAAATTCAAACTTGACCTCAGATGACGCTCAATTGTCACCATTGTTTTTCGGCTCTAACAAATTCACAACCACCCGTTTCGTGTAAACCGCACGAACTTGAAAAATTTGCAAAAACCTGCGAAATAGAGGGCAACAAATATCGATAAACCCATTTTCGCACTTGTCCGAATCCAGATTTTTACTCATACGGACATGTGTACCCAGGTTTTGGTCAATCGGATGATTGTTACGAATGATAGAGGCGCTAACCCTAAAGTTCCGTCGGAAGCGGGCGGCGGGGAGTTGGCGGCACACACGGCCAAACCATAATATATCCCCCGAACACTTACAGGTTTGCGGGATATAATGAGGGGGAAAATTGGCCCATAGCTTATGTTACTATACGTACAGAGAATGAGGTGGTTTCACTCCTTGATCATGATTGAAATCTACTTCACAACTCTTGGGGTCCTTCAAATAATAAATGACTAAATAAATACAGTACACTGCTGCCATGTGGCAGTTCATTCATTGAATTTCTGCTTTAATAAGACCTCTCCTCTTCCTCTGCGTCTTTCCTGCTATAAGGCTCAAAATGGCATCAGGTACCTTCTCGAGTAATGAGTACATGACTGTCTGACTGATCCCCAGACTTTTTCATTACGTCTCTTTACATATGATCAAGAATGGAAATCTACTGCCAATTTATGTAGCGGGACCCGTTGCAGTGTAACCTGCCATCCAGAGAGCCCTGGTCTCAAAAATTTGAGAGTGGAAAGTCTGACCTATGCCCTGAAATCTTTCCCCTCTATCTCCAGACATCTTAACACGTCTGAGAGGCCGAGGGGTCTCTCTCCCTTCTCTCGCTCTCTGAAGTCTCCGGTACCTCCACGACCAGACCCGCGCCCCCCCGTCCGCCCCTCCAAGCAGGGGCCTCATTCCTCTGCCGCCATCCAGGATGCCTGGGATAGACGAGGACGGGCCCTCAAAGACCGGACGTGTTCCAGCCGCTCGGTGACTTTGATCACTCAAATAAATACTAGCCTTGTGAGCCCTGTTACCTTCAGTCGCAAATAATACTTCTGTAATGTAGAAATGTACTAATTACCACCCATGCTTGAATACACTCTACCCTCTATCATGTTAGATTGCTTGACATTTGAAAGAAATAAAATACCGAGTGCCATACCCTATTCAATCACAGACAAACCTGATGTTACAAAGTAAGAAGATTTACCTGGATTTCCAGTTCATGGAGAAGACTGTCTACTCTCATTTGGCAAGATACTGTTTATTCTATTGTAAATAGTAACGATACAGATATGTATATGTGAATGTTGGGCACTTTAGCTATTCGCATGGCACCCCTTTCTTCTGTTTCTTTCCCGAAATTTTTTGAATTCTCCTGAACTTTGACACTAATAAACGACCAGTCTTTGCCTAGACTTTTATTGTATGTGTCGAATTGTAAAAATCACGCATTTACTATGAATAAACTAAACTTCTCGAGGCTTTGATCAACTTTTTCTCGGTCAACACCTCTCCCTCTCTCTCCCTATAAAACCCCCAGAATCGATGCAGAGATGCAGGCATTGGAGAGGGAACTTCTCACATGCCCATCAGCATGTTTCCCCCCACACTCAGCGGGACGCCCTGAGGGCCGAGCTGGCCACTGGCGTAGCATGAGCTGTGACGCAGAAATATTTACTCAGCTCCAACTGCTAGAGAGGAGAATCCGAGATCAGGTATGCGCACTGATTAGTAGTTCTACATATCCTAGCCCTTGCCCATCTGCGCGCATCAACTTGCAATTCAATTTCAGGGAAGTTTTGAACATCCGGTTTTGCATTGAGACAACTAAAATTGACACTGCAAGACTTTACAGGCTTTTTTGTAAGCTTTCTGATGTTGGTGGTTGAAGCAATCCCATTCTTCCGAGTACTACTTCATTCAGAAAAACCTCCTTAGTGACCTTGAGGCCACATTGCTTCATCAAAGGCTCATGGGGGAATTCCTGAGGGTTGCCCATGATGTGTTCACAATGATTCCGCTCTATGGCGTGGGTAGCGGAGATAAGTGCGGACATGCTTCCCTATCCTCTAGCAACACTGTGGAGAGGATCCCACTGGGCTTTCAATGGGATTTTGAATGCGTATTTAATCTTAACAATTCTAGATCTCCATACACTGAGCTGATCCCTCTCTTTTCTCTCTACTGTATAAGTGAATGAAGACATGATGGTACACCTGTACTAGCCCTTGGGTGCACAGTTTTTTTTTTTAAACACTTATTTACACCTACTTTGTACAAAAACCGAAGGTGAATGATATTAGCTGGGAGCCAGGCTCCCTTTGGCGCCCATGAGCAGCGGTTTAGCACCCTCGTGAACTGCGAAACACTCCCATACATGTTCAAAAATTGTACACTAATTTCCATGTTCCCACCAAATGGAGACTGGTTCATATCTCACTAAACCTCACCCCTGGGACACCTGTGTCACATGATTGATATAATGCACAACCATTATAGCCAACAGTTTTGTTCGTAGCATATACTGTAACCTCCCTCTCTCTCTCCGCTTCTCACATGAAAACTTCCACAAGTCGCCGGGGCAGATATACGGTGCAGACCGCCTCCCATCCTGGGCGAGCCAGGTACCTCCACGGGCAAAACGGCATCCTCGGGAGGTAGCGCCAACGGTCCACGGCCAGCAACCTGACCCGCCGCTGAGGACCCTGGAGGACATGAGCAGCAAGAGGGAACGTCAGCTTAAACGCCAACGTGGTACCTCGACCTCCCCTCCTGGTGATATGGGAGCATCTCCATTTCGCGACAGCAACGTCAGCGCATGACGTAATGTTTTTTTCATGGTTTGTAGACCATGGTCGCCGTCCCTAGTGACGGGCGCTCTGGATTTCTATGACGTGTCTAAGTGCCAAATGTCCAATATGTACGATTGCGTGTTGGATTTGACCGTCAATTCCCCACTTCTATTGTTGTTAGTAGCCTGTTGAAATGATGCCTCGCGCTGGGTTCAAGCTCACGTCGTAGGACAACATGGAAAGTGAGAGTGACTTCTTCCTCCGTAGATTGGCGTAGTATACATTTGGGTGGGGTGTTCACATGCTTCAGGTGGTTTTAAAACTTGCGTCATAATTGCCGTTGCGTCACGTCATGAATACTCAAGCTCCCTGATGAAAACTCGATTTATCCATTCTGTAATTGACAGTCGACTTCTCCTCCTCACAGTGTAGGCATTGACGACTCCACCCTTCCCTCATCCTGCGGCAGAAATGGTCATAAGATCATCGACTGCCCCCAAGTCTTGTATTCTAATGCTCCTACCCATTCTACCCCCCTTGGGCAGAGATTTGATCATGATAACACTGGAGACTGTAACAGCAGCTATCATGATCTTTGTTAGGAGGGTTCCTGGTTGTGAATGTCAGAAGAACTTTCATGTGCCCTCTGAGTACCCCTCTTTCGTTTTCCATCAGTTCAAGCCGTATGAATTTCTCATGCACCACTTTTGTTGTTATAATATTGATTACTTTGGGGTTGAAGCCCTGATGAAGAACACTATCTCAACTTTTTTCCGAATGGACAAATAGTTGTTATCGATAAGACATTTTTTTTTTTCCCTCGTTTATCCAGTGGAGACGATGGAGCACAAATACCTGGCAGGAGCGGATATCCTGGTGAAGGACCCCGGACGTCCCTGGCCCTGGAGAAGGAGAAGTCTGCGCAGCTCTCGGAGGTGGTCGACAAGGTCAAAGGTCAATACGAGGAACAGCAAGAGGAAGTGGGCGACCTCCTGACAAAGATAGACCGACAACCGGCAGAAGCAGGAGACCCTGCGAGTCGCGACTCACAGATATGACGTAAGTCACAGCCAGAGTCTTTTTCTTTCAGCTGTCCTTGCGTGTTCTATGTTGATCTCCGTCATGATTTTCCAGCAGTTCAGTTAGAAAATGGGCCGGGTGCCTGGAAATGACGCAGAACATCTGACCTAATTCCATAGCTGATGTGACACAGTTGAGCTTAGTCATAGGTGCCCTTGATTCCTCAACTTCTGTCAAGATTCCACAAGTTGTGTCAGTGTGTCTGTGTGTGCCTTTGTATGAGTAATGCTATGATTTGTGAGCCATTCATGGGTGGGCAAAGTTTTTACTTGGTTTGGGAGCTGTCAAAGGTCACCCAGGGTCAAAAGGATGTCCCTGTAGACCCTTGCATTGACCGGTTCCTATCAAGTTTAAGTTGGTGTGTTCCTTTCTTGTGTGGGTTATGCTAACGATTTCAAGTATTATTTCGATGGTAAAAATTCATTTTCAATCACAAAAGGATTTTGTGAGTTCCTTGTTTTGGGGTCCAGCAAATCAGTCCAGTACCATCAGATTATGTTGGTGTTCGTGGGGGGGACACGAATCTTGCATATCCAACGCAGCATTTTGAAAGAAGCTTTTCTGGGAACACTGCATTGCAAATGTTTTCTAAAGAAGAATGGGTGAGTTGAAACAACACTGCAGCTGCAACAGAGCAGAAGGCAGTGGGTGCCGCCAGTTAAACGAGAAGCTTACATACATTTGAGGCATGGTGCTATGCTAGCCAACTGTAGGTGCTGTGGTGCAGTCGTCAAATTTTTCTCTTGCCTTGAAACTAGGTATGCTGTGTTTTACTCCCTCTCATTTGCTGAAAGATTTAGTCTTGCATGATTATACAGAATGGGGAGCATAATATCATACTATGGTTGAATAGACTCAAAGTGGCTGAAAATAGTGGGGGGAAATGATCTGTGAATGAACAACAAAATTATAAGTAAGATACTCTCTAGTTAATATATCCAATCCAGGCATAACAAAGTGAGATTCAGGTTTTCGTCTATACCTTCAACAAGTATTGCATCTCTGATTTTTCATGGAACGCCAGCATTCGTCGTGAAAAATTAATGATTACCTAATCAAAGTTTTGTGGAAGATGCATATTTTGGTATCCATTTTCACACAATACGCATTTGTCATGCTATATTTTCTTTTTTTGCCGTGTTTTTATCTTCCTGATAAACTAGAGTGTTTGGCTGATACTGCATGTAAGTTTGTTCTCCCTCCCAGAGTTGATCGACTGAGCATGCTTTTTCTGTTTGTTTGATAGTTGTTATCATTCCGGTTTGTTTTAGTTTTTTGTCTAATTTAGCTACAAGAGGATTTGTTTTGTGCTTCTCAATCAATAGTTTGATTCTTGCTTCATCACTAATCAATTTCCCCTAAGTGCTCCTGCTGTTTACAATTAAAATTTAAGTACTAACCTGCATCATGTATTTTTTTTTTCTTTTGGGATTGTGAATTTTGGGCAAAAGTATTCATATAACAGTTCTCTTTTTACTAACTGGAATTCGAGAAACTTCAATTTCAATCCCTTTCCTCTTTTGGAAAAAAAAAATTGAAAACACCAATGATAAACATTGCTCTAGACCAGGAGGGAATTGACAGTGGGAATCTGCAAGAGCTTAATGTTCTTCTGCTACAGAGAAAAAACAGTATGAATAACCTACAAGAAAAAACAAACTTACATACAAAAACAAAAAAAGAGGTTACTGTGATAGGCTAATAGCAGTATGGTCATAGATTGACCTAAACTCTTTAATCAGAATAGGCAGAAAGTTTTCTACTCTTAATTACAAAATAGTGGATGGTGAGTTGAGAAGCTCAGCCAGAAATATTGCATTGACAGATGGGGTGCGTTGTTATGATGGGAGGTAGGCATTGACAGATGGGGTGCGGGTGTGATGGGTATGTCTGCATTGACAGATGGGGTGCGGGTGTGATGGGTATGTATGGCAATGACAGTGGGGTGCGGGTATGGTGTATATGATGGGATGTATGGACATATTGACAGATGGGGGCGTTGCTATGATGGGTATGTATGCATTGACAGATGGGGGGTGCGGGGGGTATTGATGGGTTATGTAGGGCATTGACAGATGGGGTGTGGGTAGGATGGGTATGTATGGCATCATTGAAAGAGGGGTGTGGGTATGATGGGTATGGATGGAATTGAAAGAGGGGTGCGTGTAGGAGGGGTAGTATGGATTGACAGATGCGGGTGTGGGTTATGTGGGTAAGTATGGCATTGACAGATGGGGTGCGGGTGTGATGGGTATGTATGGCATTGATAGATGGGGTGCGGGTGTGATGGGTATGTATGGCATTGATAGATGGGGTGCGGGTGTGATGGGTATGTATGGCATTGATAGATGGGGTGCGGGTGTGATGGGTATGTATGGCATTGACAGACGGGGTGCGGGTTTTATGATGGGTATGTATGGCATTGATAGATGGGGTGCGGGTGTGATGGGTATGGATGGCCATTGATAGATGGAGGTGTGGGTATGTATGGGTATGTTGGCATTGACAGATGGGGGGCGGGTATGATGGGTAGGTATGGCATTGACAGATGGGGTGCGGGTGTGATGGGTATGTATGGCATTGACAGAGTGGTGCGGGTATGATGGGTATGTATGGCCAGGACCGATGAGGGTGCGGGTATTGATGGATATGTGTATGGCATATGACAGTGGGGGGCGGTCTGAGGGTATGTATGGAATTGAGAGAGGGGTGTGGGTTATATGATGGGATGTATGGCAATTGACAGATGGGGTGCGTGTATGATGGGTATGTATGGCATTGAAAGATGGGGTGTGGGTGAGGGATGTAGGGCATTGGACAGATGGGGTTTGCGGGTTATGTGAATGTAGGCATTGACAATGGGTGGGTGCGGGTTATGATGGGTTATGTATGCATTGACAAGATGGGGGGCGGGTATGATGGATATGCATGGCATTGACAGATGGGGTGCGGGTGTGATGGGTATGTATGGCATTGATAGATGGCGTGCGTGTATTATGGGTTTTTTTAGTATGGCATGACCAGGGGGGGGGGGAAATTGGGGGGTGCGGGTATGATGGGTATGTATGGCATTGACAGGTGGGTGCGGGTTTTGGGGTATGATGGATATGTATGCTTCTAATGAAAGAATCTCTGAAGTTACAAGCTGAGATACTTCAATTAAGATGAAATGCACGATAAACGCACACTGCCTGGAGACATCAGAAATTTCCTGGCAGGGGGACCTGGACTATTGATAAAACGATAAATATCAGGTATTTAAACACTGATTGAATGATAATATTCTGAGATATGTTCAATCTAATGCATGAACTCTCTAATTCAAATAGTCTCCATGGACTCCTTATTTCAGGGACTGGAATCTCGAGTGATATCGTAAATGAATTCCCAGTAGATACTAGATTAGGTCATATACACAATCACATAGGCCTCTACGAAATTGATGCACTTGGAAAGCTACCATGAAGGCAAAATTGGCCCCAGAGAGATCCGCCCTTCTCGCTAATGACGTAGCTGTGTTCATGGCAGATCCATGCACGGTTCCGACCGACAACATGCTGAGAATAAAAAACAAGATTGTCCTTGGTGTTGAGGACTCTTGCGACTCTTGTCGCAAAGATTCATGACCCTTGTGCGAAACTGCTGTCACTACCAGCAGTGGGGTTGGGATTTTTATTGCAATGCACTGTTCTTCAAAATTTTGGGGGAATTGAGCAGTCGCTCTCGTGACCTATTCTGCCTATGACCTTTCCACTCAGCTAGCACATGACCATCATAGATCTGAATCTATTTGGGCCCCCTGTTTTGGTTTTCATTTGACTATTTACCTCCATGCTTCCCATGGAGAATCTGGCTTCAAACACTCTGATTTTTGCATTCAGTACTCCCACAGTATTATTGAATCATCATTATTTAGTTGTTTTTTTTCCATGACAACTTCTTTGGAGTTTTCCTCCCATTCCAAGTCTGTTTGTAATTCTTCAAGGTAGCTTGCTCTTAAACTGGAGTTCATTCCATTGTCCCATATTTTATGGAATCCCTCACTGGACATGGAGATTTTGCCTACGGATTTTGTGTACACAAAAATATCCACACTACATCATGGAAGCAGCATCTGAGAATATTTATTTTCATATAGCATAAACCTTTTTGATATTCATCGGAGTTTAGGCATCAACTTTACAATTTGTTCTTTTATTCTTTAGCGTGTCTTTGCTGTAGAGTCCATGGGCTTCAAAAACCGAATTATTTAACTCAGCATTTAATTTGGGACTAACAAAATACAGATTTGCAATCTTCCTACTAACAGTAACTAAAAACTGGCATTCTTACCTACCCTTGATTCAGAATCATGGGAGGTTCATTACTTGGATAGGCCCATTTAGTACCCCGCCTCATTGGATACCATTCACAACAGACAGATTGAAGATGCCATTAACAACAACAGATTGATACATGGGGAACGCTCTCCTCGCCCATAAGCGGTAATTCATCCGAGGACTCATTGTCAACACCTGATAGATACCAGAGCTTTACACTACTCCTTATTTGTATGGGGATTGGCTGCAGATGAAAACTGAGGGTATTCTACCGGAGAAGGCAAGAATTCCTCACCCACCCGCACTGCCCCAAAAAGATATGACCTTGGGCTGTGAACGTCATCCAAATTAGGACCGTTCGAAGTCATATTACAGAATGCTTGGTCCAAACTACGTTCGACTGTAGTATGATTTGTGGCATGAGAATTAGGACGATGATCAATCAAACCTTCAGATTACTTGCAAATATATGCGAAAATATAGAGGCTTGAACGCACATGGCAGAAGTTATTGTCTTGCAACTGCCAGAAGAAAGTGAGCGATGTGGGTGATGTCATTGTAGGATGATCACAAGGGCAAGTGCATGTTGGAGTTGGGGGGTCCAGGACCAAATGGAAGAGGGAGGGTAAAAGCTGTAAAGAACAATTTATGCATGGAGGTCCTCATGGAAGTTCAGGGGCCACAGCCCGCCCACCCACTCCCCCCATCCCCCGAGAATCTTGTCTATACCCCCAAGCCGTTTAGCAGTGAGCATGCACATTCGCAACTGTGATCAGGCCTATCCAGTTGTTGTGGTTATTAGTCTCCCCTGACCGGATATTCTTCGTAATTGACTCGAGTAATCTTTATCAGTATTCTCAACATTTTTGGTTGTGGCGCTAGTGCCCCCTCTATATGATTCTCCCTTTCTTTAGCACCGTACTACTTCGATAGCACTTTTTAATGAGCTCTCCAATTTGTTTACTCATTTGACTTATTTATTTGTTCATCTCAGAGCCGCATTTGAAGCAGAACGGTCCCAGAACCAGACGCTGAACACGACGATAGCCGATGAGAGGAAGGCCTCCCGAAACCTCCAAGAGTCCTTCGAGAGTGAGAACTATAGGCTGAACCGAGCCAGGACACAAGAACAGAGGATTATCAAGGTAAATATCCCTGATCGATCCACATTGGTGTAGTTGGGTGATCGTTAATAGATGTAGAAGTGTCTTGCTTAGGTCTTAACAGCATATAAACTGCTATTATGAGACTCTCAAGGAGGGGATGAAGTGTCAAGAACACAAAATACATACACATGACATTATTACCAATAAGTACATACACATACATACACAGCTGAATACTTAGTTCATTTAAGGCAACTGTATTTCATCTATAGTGTACATAGTATGAGCCGATCAAGCGACTATCTAGTTATTGGCAGTGCCACTCGACTGTTATTACAAAAATTAATGATGGGTGGAGCCACCCAACCGGCTATTAGAATCAAGCCACATACAATGCCAGAAGGGAATCAACACTCTCCTCATGGGCCGTATTTTTTTGGTTTTTTTTAAGGCCAATGGTCATGTTTCGACTTGGTTTTTGATACTTTTATGGAGGCTAAACTCCCAGACCAAACTTTTGCCAGTTCGGGTACACCATGAAGGCACAATCAGGTGTTGCAAATTTTGTCCTTGTGGGCGTATGGCTTTCATACCATTCTCAAAAATAGATCGAAAAAAATGAGTCAGCATGCTGGAACCTCCAAATTTGGGGCATGTTTTTGATTAAGATTAAGACTAAGACTGCCGGTTTATAGTCTTGTATCAAGGCAGTGCCTCTTAACACGACTAGCGACTTAATCCCCTGGTCTTGGTAACCTGATGAAGACCTTGCCCGCACCACCAAGGGTGCACGTTCGCTCACGACCTATTCTACACCCCTGGCAGCCAACGCAGCGGCGCCTACTTCCGTTACCTCGCAGGTACCCACTTTACACGGGGTAGTGAGACATTCGAGGAGACAGGGCCTCTGTCTAACAGCACTGCGGAAAAGCCCTCGGGCCTTCACGGGATTCGAACTCACAATCTATTGATCATATGTCTGGAGCTCTACCGACTGAGCTATTCCGCCTCCAGGATAGCCTTCTCTGTTACTATCGCTAGTCTAAGGGAGCTTGAAGTCAGTTGAACCAGTGGGTGTGTTTTTGATATATTATTTGTTTACCTGTGCTAGTCTAAAGGGAGCTTGAAGTCAGTTGAACCAGTGGGTGTGTTTTTGATATATTATTTGTTTACCTGTGCTAGTCTAAAGGGAGCTTGAAGTCAGTTGAACCAGTGGGTGTGTTTTTGATATATTATTTGTTTACCTGTGCTAGTCTAAAGGGAGCTTGAAGTCAGTTGAACCAGTGGGTGTGTTTTTGATATATTATTTGTTTACCTGTGCTAGTCTAAAGGGAGCTTGAAATCAGTTGAACCAGTAGGTGTGTTTTTGTTGACTGTTAGATGATAGATAATTTTGCACTGCGACTCGAATGCAAAAGGGTCACGTGCTTAGTCAGTAATCGGACTGTGTTTGTCAGGAGCACGTTATTTGTATCAAATATGGCTAGAGGTGGAGTGTCCTAACTTCAGTCTCTTGGGACTTGTTAGCTCTGTATAATGTTGTAATGGTGTCACATGACTTCTTCAGACAATCAGGACACTAATTGATGGCAATGACGCTTAATTATCTAACACTAACAGAACTCTAAAAACGACAGCCATTGTTTCTGTTGAAGGAGCTTCACCGGGAGTTCAGGCGGTGAAGGACAAGCTCGTCCAGGCAGAGCAGATCGCTGAGAGGGAGGGCCAGCGGGCCACCGCCTGGCAAGGACCTGGAGGCATTCGGGCAGAGACGGTCACTGAGGTCCAGCACGGTAGAGAAGGCCCGATTCACTGAGCTGAAGACCTCCCTCGATGTCGAGAAGTCGCCTGCCAGGAGCTCAAGACTGCCTTGCAGGTATGGACGATCAGCTGGTACCTGGCTGCTCAAATATGATTAGTCCATGCAGTTCTCCTTTTGATCTTATCTAATTTGGGGGGAAGAAAGGTAGAGTGGTATCAGTGACACTTTACAAAGCAAATATGTTTTACAGAAGACCCTGGAAAAGCTGGTGGCTGTAAGGATTTAAACATCGATTGCAGTCCCATCCATCTCCAAACACAATGAAATACCATGCTAATATCTTCTAGCAGCAGGTGAATTGTAACCTTGATGATAGCACTCAAATCTGTGACTCATCATTTATTTCATATAATTTTGTGTGTTGTCTCTCATGAGATGCAACACATTTGTTGGGACATGCGTATTTTCAGGATATATCCCCGTAACACTTTGAGTGTTCGGGGATATTATGGTTCTGGGGTGTAGCCACCATCTCCAACCGCCGCCGCCGCCAGAAAATTTAGGTGTTAGCGCAATAACTGTCAAACGCTTTATCCAATTTTTTCAGTTCCAGTTCATTCTATTTCCACAAAATCGCACAACCACCATATTACAATATGTGATTGTTCGTGGGTAGGTCTATAAAAGCAAAGCTTGTACGGTAGAACCCCTAAATATGCAAGTATAAGATGTAAACATTACGCAAGAAGCTTGGTACACAAAGAAGCTTGGTATCTGAGCTTGGTACACATGTCCGCACCTAGTGAATCTCGGATACGTTTTTGATAGTGGGCATCACTGCTTGTCTGCTGCCCTCTATTTTGTGGGTTTACACGAAAATACTGAGGTCATATCCATTACACAAACTTAGTGGGTGGGGACAAAAGTTTGTCCCGAAAAATGACATTGATTTCGAGCTCACCCAAGGTCCCATTTTGGGGTTTTTTTTGGCAAAATACAGAATTAGTCTGATTTCACACAGAACTTAGTGGGTGGGGACAAAAGTTGGTCCCGAATAACATGACGGTGATTCAAGGGTCACCAAGAGGTCAGTTTTGTGTTTTCTCGCGATTTTTCGCAACTTTGGTCCGGATTGAACAAAACTCGGTGGATGGGGACTGTTGTTAGTCTAAACAACAGGAGTCATTTCAAGGTCCAGGGTCAGTTTGCATCTATCATGTAACTTATCTAACCTTGGTCATATTAAAAAACACAAATTGGGGATGTTGACTACAGTTGTCCTGAACAACACGTGGGGCATTTCAAAGTCACTGAGGTCAATGTGATTCCCCTAATGAGGTCCACAAAGGTTGTTTCTGCTGGGATATACACGTCTGCTGTTTAAACCCTCCTGCGCTGTCTAGTTTCCTGCTGGCTTTCATCCGGCATGCACAACCAACATTGCATTTGTGCGGTGCGCCACTATTGACTATATCACCTCCTAATACAGACTAGCTCTATATAGGCAAAAGAACTGTGTCCCTCACTGGGAAAACAACTTGTGGGTACTGTCCACTTCCAGGAGGGGGGTAAAAAATACGGGGCAGCAAGGTCAGTTTTCTTTGGGTAGCTTCACCATGGGGCTGGCATTCCAATCTGTAGTCGATTGGAGCACCCTGTCCGGATGACCCATAGCCGGTTGGCGCAGCTTGGCTGGTACCACCCATTGATTTGGTAAGAAGGATGGGCAGGCCAGGCCTGGTCGCTGGGCTGGATGGAAAAACCTCTGGTGATTGAAGGCAGGTTGGATGCAGTAGGGCTTCCTTCCAGTGCATGTGGCTCCTCGTGAGAGGGTGAGTGAAAACCATATCTAAATCTTTAGCTTCTTTCTTCTGTTTTTTTAGAGTGGCAGGCCCCTCAATGCCCAGCTCCATTCAACCATTGAGCAGGAGCGTCAGGCGACTGCGGAGGCCTCGCTCCAGGACACAAGGCGCCCTCTCTGATGTCCAGGCAGCCTGGAGAGTCGCATTGCGGAGCTCTGAAGCCGTGTCAGTGCCAGCAGCTGGAGAACTCGATCCAGCGGAAGGCGGGCATACTGACACGGAACGTGAGGTCAGCACAAAGAGAGCCTTGCCCAGAGAGGGGCTGGGGCACGACAGCTGAAGAGTGCCTCTGATGGAACCGAGGTCAGTCTCATACATGACCAGGGGCCCCCACCTCCTCCCCCCCGACACGGACAGTTTTACTTTAGTACGCAAATGAGGCTAATTCCACTCCAGATATTTTTAACTGTTGGGTTCAAGAGATAATTATTGTCCATGAAACAGTAAATTATTCTTGCCGACAGTTCAGAATTGAACAAATATTCAGATTCGAACAAATATACATACAAATAACTACATAGTACATTACAGATTAGTCATTGTTGAAGCATTCTAATTCAATTCATTGCCAACAGAAGTCCCCCCAACAATTCCTTTCCTTCCCTTCTCCACTATAGTGACCTAAAAATGGTCTCCCCCCTAAAAAAACTGGGAAAATACAAACTAGCGGGCCCTAGTCATGTTGCAACACCTACTGTTGAACTGGAAGTGATGGAGAGGCTGTTTCCCTGTTGTTAGAGTAACAATTTTCCCCTTCATAAGTAGTCTTTTAAGGCAGGTCGGGAATACCATGGCATGTCTTAATGTCCTTGATAGGCAAGCTCCAGGCCAAAGCTTGTGATTGGTATCATAGTTTTTCACAAATTTACAAGGAACATATAAAAGCATCTAAAATCTGAGATAGCCACCTAAAATGTTTTCCCACAGGCACTTTCACCACTTGAGGGCATTCCAGAAAAATTGTTTTTTCAAGCATGATGATACTTGGAAGTTGAATGATGCTTCATTGTTTTCAGAGCAGCTTGCAGGACCCGGGAGACAGGGTCCTATGAGCAGATGAGAAGAACTCCGTGTGACGGCAGAAGAAGGAACGCCTGACGCACAGTCAACCAAGACCACCCTGCCCAGAGAGGAGAGCGGACGGAGTCAGAGGAGACGTGAGGAGGAGAAGAGCAGAGTCAGAGAAGAGGCGTAGCTAGAAAGGAGAGGGAACGAGAGGTGGTACAGCAGAAATCAGAAATTGGTGAGCAGGGGAAGGAGCTGGTGGCGGGGAGAGGAGGGGGGGGGGAAGTCGTGATGGTACAGGATAGGACCATGATTATGGAGCTGATCAACCTGCCTGACAAAATGATGGGAGAACAGCACAAGAGTGTAGAGAGCAGAGAGGCAGAAGAGAGAAAAAACGACAGCTGACAGGAGAAGGACGAGATGTTGGACAGACAAAATTATGAGCTGGGAGGGGATGTATTGAAAAAGGGGGGGGGGGGGGTGAGGGTATCATAATGGGGACCATGACTGGACAAATTATGAGACCGACAGGAGCTGCACAGAGAGTAGAAGGGGCAGAGAGGAAACGACAGATGGGACAAAGGTGCAGGGAACAAGCAAGAGAAGGGATGTAGGGAGGGGAGAAGGAAAAGAAGAAGTAATATGAGGGGAACATGGTCTAGGGGCACAGCCCGGGACCACCTCACAAAGGAAGAGAATAAACAATAGCTACAGAAAGAGCAGGAGAAAGGGGCAGAGAACCGACAGGTAGATAGAGGGAACAAGAGGTGGACAGGCAGAAATTAGTGAGCAAAAGGAAGGGATGTCAGGAGGAGGGGGGTGAGGGATCCTGGAAAGAGGGGGCAGAGAAAGTTGTGAGAGAGGTCAGAGAAAGTAAGTTAGGAGGGTGTACAGCGAGATGGAGAAAACAATTACAAATGGGAAGAAAGGTGGATGGGGGAGGATGGAGGAGAGAAATATGACTGGGGTGACAAAAATCTTAGTGCCAAACAGACATTTTTAATCGACCAAATGAGCCAGCTTTGGCATCAGGCCTTATTGGCCAAATGTCAATCAAATCCTCCAGTGGGGAAGCCAAGGGAGAAGCCTAAAGTAAACAAGGGCCAAATTATATCACATCATTAACCTCTTTTTTTCCCAACCGCGTGACCTCGAGTTGGCCCACCAGCTAGCCCAGCAGAGAATCGAGGCCCTGAAGGCGAGTGGGGACTGGAGGGGTCAGGCCCAGATAGCCCTAGAGGAACTTCAAGCTGCTCAGGAGAAGAAGAATCATGAAGAAGATAGCGTAGGCACTTAGGAATGGAACAGCTCCTATGAGATTCAGTTAAAAACAAACCATAGTAACTATACTGTTGGCATTGCATGTGGGGGGGTGGCAGGGAACTAGTCTGGGAAGTGTTGTCCCATATAGCGCCGATAAAATCCATTATAATTTATGTACTTTTGAGTCTGAACAGCAGGGCATTTATTCAGTAACAACTCAATATAACATAATAAACATATGTACTAAAAAATATGGATGCTACTGAGGATAATCCAAAAAAGTAAATATACTCACTTCCAATGTGTGTCTCCTCACAAGATGGTTTAGAATTGAGGAAAATAGAGGCACTGTTGCCAAGGCGTCATCAATTCTGTTTGGAGTCATGGCGGTTGATCCCTGGTGGGGGACCCAGGCTTCAAGAACAATCGCCACAGAAATGAGCTGAAAAACAAAAAGAAACTGGGGAATGTAGGCCCAACAGGCAGCTTAGGGGGTCTCACAGGGAGAAGCATCAATATGGCAGTAGCGCCGGTGTTGAGGCACTTTAACCTGTAGGGAATTACCTCCTGTGATTTTTTTTTTATAATCAAGGGGGCTTTTCATAGCCTCTTGTTGAGTTCCATTCTGCCTTCATTTCATGCTATCCTTTCAACCACAAACTACTCATACTGGTAATCTGTTGTTGACTGATACAACAAATACAATTGAGAACAATCTGTTGAAATACAAGTATTGGGTCAAAATTGTAAATATTTGTGGATAGGTCCTGGGGCTTAACATATACATTTTTTTGTGGCCACAGCTGGCTTCTTTGAGAAGTCGCAGACTGATCGCCCTTTTCCCCCCAGAATCGAAATGATTTTGAGGCTGTAATTTTGATTGAAGTTCTAATCTTGTAGATGACGTATCACACGATGACATTCAATTTTCAATATCACTGGTGCTCATTTTCTTGATATTTCAAAGGCTGAATGGAAACTTGAGCTGGGATTTTGAAAAAATCCAAAGAACTCCAGCATCAATCCAGAATCCTGAGAAGGGAATTTCCTCCTACCTTATGGTTGGGATTTCCTCCCCCGAAAACTGTCAGAACCTGATTATCCTCCCTTCGCACTTAACAACCTGATGAAAGTGACCCTTCGTGGATAGGAAACTGATAACGTCCATCGCCTCTATACAGTGGTAGCTGGCAACAACTTATTAAAGGTCTAAGAATGGGGCAACTAGGAGGGCTAATGAATACTTACCACCACCCCTCATTGCATACTGGCTCCTCTTCTGCTCTCAGGAGTTCAAGGACAGCCAGAGAGCGAGGGTCCTGCCGCCGGATCGAGCACATCTTTTAACCAGTTCAAGGAGCAGTAAAGCCGTCAGACAGAGGCTTCAGCTGATTGCCGTCAGACAGAGCGAGGGACTGGCCTGCTGAGAAGGTCACGGTGCTCTGCAGGGATCGGTCCTTATTGGGGAGGTCATTAACCATAGATAGGTCTGTTTCTTCAAAGGCCAATGGTCCATTTAAATATGACTCAACTTGTGACTTTTGGTACTTTCCATTATTGCAATATGGACGCCAGACCCTCAGACCAAATTTCATTTTCATCAGCCAATTCCGCAGATATTAAGCCTCATCTCCTGTCTTTCTATTGACTACTAACCTAACTACCTCTTCCCATTTTCTAGAGTTGGCAGAGGGTTGTCGCCCATATGTCCATAAGTTTCCCGCAATTGAATTGGCAAACTCAACAGGGCAACATGCTAGACCTCCAAATTTGTTTCAACATGTCTTCTTTTTACCTGTGTTAGTTAATTTACAGGAATCCATTGCCAACATTGGAACTAGGAATTTTGCTCCTGGTGGCGTAGACTCCAGCCTTGAAAAAGACCATCGCCAACTTGAACCAAGAAAATAATTCACAGCATAAAAATTTTTGGCAGATATGTTGAACAATTGAATGGATTGTGAAGCCTGATGTGGACTACTACATTGTCGGTTGGAAGGACGGAACGTTCTGCGAATAGCTTGGCTGAAGGTAAACTGGATAGCGAGAGACTTCTGTCGAGCATGAAATTGTTTTTTAGGGTATTAAGAAGAGCAATTTTGTCATCGCTATTTTATGTTTTTCTTTTGTTTTATGGTAACTTTGTGGAGTCATAGGATCAATCCTATTCAAGGGCCCAGCACGGGTGCCGACCTGGATACTGCCCTTATTGTCACGCGAATCCTTCACCAGGTGCACGCAATGCCTCCTTGGCGTACCGCTCAACTGTGGGGGGGGGGGCAATCACACGCAAATGGCACATTGCAAATTGCCTACCTCTCATTTTCTTTTGCTGAGTGCTCAGCGAGAAGGCGACAAGTTCTTTCTTTAAGTCTTTGGTATGACCCTACTGGCATCGAACCACGGTCTCCCGGGTGGGAGCCGACGCTTTTCCAATTGTGGTACCACGCGTTTAATTTGTAATACTACTTGATAATGTTTCACCTAGATCTGGCCTCCTTTGAAGAATGAATTCGTTAAAAATGTTTAGGAAAGTTGATTTGTCCCACCAACAGACTGAACCAGAGTGCTACAGCATTCAACAAGTACCAGGCAGGAGATCCATGGACTCGAGAGAAACCTGCAGGAAGTGACTGCTGACTGAGACATAAAACGGCGCCCTCATTTTACAGACGGAGGTGAGCATGATCTTTCAGGGAGACTCTCTTGATACTATGAAAAATGGAGCTATAAATGATTATTCCCTAATGCCTACTGAATCAAGGGTATAGTTTCATTTTATGCGATACCCCACTCAAGGCCTTCTCACATTCTGCATAATTGGTTTCTTCGGTTATATCATGCCAACGAAAATAGAGCAGACTTTGAGCGAATCAAGAAATTTGCAGGACAATACATCGGTCTTCGCCTGCAGCACTCACCTCTGCCTAGGAGGAAAGCTTTCTAAAGAAGTTAAACCTGATTAATGATCCCCCCCCCCCTTCATTCCTCACACAGATTCAGGTTCTATATACTAGAACTTGCCGATTTTGAATTTCCTCCCTCCCTTCCAGAGACTATTAACCTCTTCAACTCCAAGCTACTCTATCGATCTATCTGTCTGTCTGTCCATCCGTCAGTCCATTTCAACGTGTGACAATGCTAAACTTGATCAGAAGCATACCCATGTCGTATTTGTCACATTTTTCTTCAATTCTCGTGAAACAATCAATAGGTTACTGTCTCTGCAGGGATTCATAATACTGAACGCCTTGATATTTTTCACTCCTGGGAAAATTTATATATATTTTTCCTACCCTGGCACTTGGCACTGGTCGCAGATTATGTATCCTCTGTCAGCTGATTCTTTATACTTCAATTCCACTATTTTGATATTCAGACTAGCAATGGTGTACCGGCCTCCCAGTCCCGCTTGAACTCAAGGCTACTCATCCAGAACCTGAGCTGACCGACTACATCACAAAGCTGAGCGAGGACAAGTCTGCGGTACGGAGGCAGGTCGCACAGCTCGAGGAACAACTCTGGAGCCTCAGGCACCGATCTTCCACGGTGAGTGTAGACGCATCGCTGTCGTTGTTGTCATCCTGTTTATCGATTATGTTCTCCCGGGAGGAGGAGGGGGCAGTATGGACTGCCGTTTTTTCAAACATTATCTTCTTCATTTCCCCCATCCCTCACCTCCGAGATCCTCCTTGATGAAGGTCATTCTTGGCCTTCCTCTCCTTTACTACACGGCTTGAGATCTATCTCATGTGTCTTCTCAGCATTCTTTTCGAACCAATCCATAGCAAAGTTTTCAGGTGCATGGGGCCCGGGCCATGGTATTAATTTTTAGCTCACCTCACCCATATGGCGGTGCACTATTTCAATCTCTGTTCTTTTTGGTGATGATTTAGATCAGATTTGGAAGTATGAAAAAAGAGGTGCTATGGTTTCCAAAAATAGTGTAGTCTATAGAATCCAAGAACCTGGTATCACTGACTACCCCTACAAATTTCAGCACCGATGCACGTCATTCCTTCCTCTTGCAGTCTCCAAGGGGGAATATCGCCGGGGTCTGGCAGAGGAGAGCGCCTCTGGGACAGAGAGCGGGCAACCATCCAGAATTCCCTAAGGCAGGCCGAACGGGAGATCATAAGGCTGAAGCTGGACCTCGAACACACGGCCATGGAGAGCGAGGCAGACCTACAGCCCAATGGTAGCTCCTCCCAGAGCAAGGTATCATCCCTAATCCTTCTACCACAATGGTAGCTCCTCCCAGAGCAAGGTATCATCCCCAATCCTTCTACCCACATACTGTTATTACAAGCCACTCTGACTTGAAGGCCAATGGTCATGTAACTGGTGCCCTTCAATTAGCACAGATGGAAAGGAACATATCAACCCTCCCCAAATTGGGGGGTTCTAGCATGTTTCCTTGTTAAGATATTTCAATATACTTTTGACAAATTTGAGAAATCTATGACATCGCAGGGGGAACAATGCAAAGGCACTTGTATACCCTAAACAATAGATGCTCCAATTGTGAGCCTTTATAAAAAAAAAAGATGAAAATGGGTATTCTTCTAGATCCTGCGGTTCCCCCTGTGACGTCACATGGCAAATTTTGCAGCAGTCTATTGTTCCTCACCGTGACACCAAATCAGCTGAAATTTAGTATGGAGTTCCGACTGTAATAATGTAATACATAGAAAGTATCAGAAGTCCAGTCATCTTTACATAACCATTGACCTTTGAGAGATTTCTCTGTACTCTTCTTCCAGGAAACAAATTGGTGACTTGAGTCAATTTGAACAAGTAGTGACTAGAGCCTAGCACGTAAACCACAATGCCAAGTATGCTGAACACGCTTTTTGTGAAAACATCACTACAGAATTTGGTCATGACTGCTTTAAAATAGAATGATCCAGTTTGAATGCCTAGTCACTGACTTGCTGTCCATTCTGGTTTATCGTTCTCACCAACATTATACAGTCGCTATCTCATATGCCATAAACTGTGTTATACTTGAACTGTGTTATACTTGAACTGTGTTATACTTAAACTGTGTTTACAACTACGGAGTACCACCAAAATATTTCTGTGTTATCAAGTCATGGATGTATACAAAGTACAATTAACACCTGTCTACCCCCTCCTGTTGTCGTGACCATACCCCAAACCAAAACTGAATGAAAAAGAAGAAGCTATACAGAGCAACACGAAAAGCCAAGCCTTAGCCCCTGTAATACCATTAGTGACCTATGGACCTTGGTCCAATACAGTAGATTGCTATGTGAACAGTTGTCTTGTGAGAACAATTACTTGCTGACGCTTTTCAATTCTCTCCTGCAGTACCAACGTCTGTATGGGAAGTACCTCCGTGCCGAGAGCTTCCGCAAGTCACTGGTCTACCAGAAGCGTTACCTTCTCCTCCTACTAGGGGGCTTCCAACATACAGAGGAGGCGGCACTGGCCCTCATAGCCAGGATGGGGGGTTACCCTAACCCCTCTAACATGCCCCAGGCACCAAGGAGGCACAGCGCGGCATTCACAAAATTCCGCAGTGCTGTCAGGTCGTCATTGCTGTCTCGAGGTAAGGATCGATGAAAAATCTTAGAGATAGGAACGAAATGAGCAATTGATGAAAAATTGATGACGATTGGCTGGGCACGATATGTAACTATCTTGTTTCAGAGAGGAGGGGGGCAAAAGTTTTTATTCAAATTCCAATAAATCATATCAGAAGGGACCTTGCAGTTTTCCTGTGACATCACAAGAAAAACTCCACAGTCGTAACACTCAAAGTATCATGCAGCAATTATCAATTGTAGAATTCTTGGAGATGTACATCAGCCAGAAAGGAAAAATCAAGTAGCTACAATACTTGGATGGATGGGCTTATGAGGTTTTTGCTCCGTTAAGACAACAATGAACAATATGTATCAAATAATAACATCATTGCAGAAAGGTTGAAATTTCCCGATGTAGTTTTGGTGTGATCATGGATGGCCATGTAGCTATCTTGACTCTACTTTCACTACAATAACAGTGCACTATGCTGATAGTGTCTCAAACAAAAGACGAGTGATGAATAATGGTCAGGTGTAAATTTTCATTTCCCACTCTTTTGTCATCCCTCACCAAAGCAAATTCGAAATCCCCAATCTGAAATGTTTGTTTTGCATTAATTTCCAACAATGCTGGCTGTAGGCGAAATATTCAATGTTAACCTATTCCATCTATTCCATTTGTCATCGGACTATTCCATCTCTTCACAGACCAATTATCTGAGGACAAGTTCATCTGCCCGAGGCTCGAGCAGGGCGGAGTCCCGAGCGCAATCTCGGAGCTCACAGCGTACTGGCATCTCCCCCGAATCTGACCCCACCCGGTCACCCTCCAGTGGCATCGGGTGCCACTCCTCCAGTATTCCATCCCCCAGGGCGGATGGGGACAGGGTTTGGGTCTGGCATGAGCCCCCCCAGCTCATTACCCCACCGGTGAGGGAGCGTTCTTATCAGGGTAACGACAGCCTCGTCAACGGGACACATTATCACACATCACATTCTTTCAGGTATTTTTTTGGCGTGCATATTTTACATTGTACTTCCTTGCTATGAGAACAGTGTTTCACTTGAGGAACACAGGATTTAGTTGCAAGGACTGTTTGTACCTGTTCCACGTTGCTAACACTAGGACTGTTTTGTACCTGTTCCACGTTGCTAACATCTATTGTCCTATTTATACCAATCCTGGATATTTCGCATTCAGGGAAAAGTTGTCAAGTCATGAAAAAGTCATGGAAATGTTCATGAAGGGATGTTGTTACTTTCTCACAGCTGTTTGCGGTTGTTGCTTTGGCCCTTTCTTGGATGTTCAGTTAAATATTCTATGCAATTCAATTTCTAATTTCTAGAGAAGGTCATGGAAATCCTTTATTTGGTCACAAAAAAAGTCATGGGAAAACGATTGCCAAGAAAAAGAAATCTGCAGGGACCCTGCTTCATGACTGACAACTCGAAAAAAATCTCGCACCCCTCAGTCGCTTTAGAGCTCAAAGACCATACCTGCTGTACAAATTGAAACGACCCAATGACAAGATAATTACTCCTTACACAACGTTGGTAGAGTTTAACATGTATGTAATTTACGTTTGCTAATAGACAGTGACTCTGCAATGACCCTCTTTGGGCATCTTGGCAAAATTGAGTGCATATCCATGTATAGACCTTCATGAATGGGCACCCGTGTGGTGATGGGCAGTTAAATGGTTATGTAAAGGTTAGCTGAGGCCGCTAGACTATCCGAGTAGCCTCGGCTATTTTCTAGACTCACACACGTGGAAAAATGTATGTTCATTGAAACTCCATGCACCCAAATAACAAACAAGAAAGCTGCGTTACCCGACGGCAATTGATGCATGATCTATATGGATTTTATGAGGCCAATGGTACCAACATTCCAAAGAATTTGTTAAACAATTCATAAAAAAAACATTTATTATTGTTTATGTAACATAAAACAAGGAATTTCACGAATTCTTGAAGATGCGTTATTCATTAGTTTGTGCAGCCCAAATTGTGTTGCATATGCAAATGCATAGAATGATGTCAATAGTAAAACTTGCGAAAGTTGTGAGAGTGACACTAGCTGTAAGCTGCTGTGCATTGTTTTACACATTCTGAAGTAGGACTGCTATTCAATTTCTCAGTACATTGTTCAATGAGATGTCTCTAATATCATTAGGTGTTACATAAACACAAAAATAATGAATGCTCAATACTTTCAGGGACCAAATCATGAACCTGCAGAGTATTCTGTAACTCCCTATCACATGTTTCAATGCTGGATAAGCGATCTACTCTACTCCACTGTATTTTACTCTTATGCACGTTTCCCTCATGGAAATTTCATTTCCCTGGGAACGTTTGTAAAGAGTATGACTTACACACAAATACTAACACAGCAAGACATTACAACATCTCCAAAATGATCGTGGTTACCCCTCACAATGCACCGAGTCACGGTTTTTCTGCATCTGTCTCCACCTCTAGGAGTACCCTTTCCTGCAGCAGGGCACGGCGATCTCTCTCTCCCGGTGATCAAGCTGACCAATCAGACGCATCACTGTCTCAGTACATCCGGAGACTGGAAAACCTACAGGAAAGGATCCCAACCGACGGCAGGAGTGAGTACTTTTCATTGCCTCGAGATGAATGTGTGCTCTCCTGTACACACACATACTCATGAACATGACCATAAATAAACACACACACACACACATCCATGGAACCATTCAAACTTGAATGTGTACTCTTACACACACACACACACACACACACACACACACACACACACACACCACACCCCACACTACCACACCCACCACTCAACACCCCCACTCCAACATGAACATTGCCATACATGTACACACATGCACATCCCCAAAAAACATTTGAACTTGAATGTGCCTATGTAGTCTGAGTGTGCTTCCCCTATAAATACTCTATGTGAGTGTGCCATGACTCCTTCAAAGTATATCACACCTTCTTTTGCCTACTTATTGTGTTGTAAGAAGGAAAGGTAACAAAAGAGAATACTTCAACTGTCCTACATACATACATGTTGTGTCGTGAAACGTTACTAGGTTCCTACCTACTGACCCAGTAGCAAAAGTTTGGAACACAGATGGCATCTGAGCTAGTTGAACAGGATATGTGCAACACATATCAGTGGTGAACGGTCATAGGAAATAACTTACTGACTGATGGGAGTACATGCCCAGATGGCAGTGTACTGTATCTAATGGCTGCTCCCAATCATCCAGCCAAGGACAAGTGCCCAACCCCCCACACCCTGAGGTACCCCGAAGCCGCGTTATGGTGTCGTCCTAGCGGCGCCCCTATTCCACAGGTGGTCCGGATCGACAGTATCCCCTGCAGGGGTGGGGGGGGGGGTAAAGGGGCCGAAGCACCAGTTCTACCCAGTGGGCCCCAATTCAAGTGAAGTGAGTCAAGAGGAGCCCCAGTCTCTACCTCTGTTAGTAACTCTCACATGCAGAATAAAGTTATCGATATTGTGTTTTCACAGGTGAGCAGGTTGGGAATTGACGAGAGGAGAATCGGTCTTTCATCTCTGGTGCATCAACCAACCAACCATTCAGGGTAGTCTGTCCGTCAATCTGTCTGTCTGTTGGAGGGACTGGAGGCACTTGGACAAGACTGTGATGTGGCGGGACTGATTTAAATGCTCAAATTAGTATACATTCCTACCCCTTTGGATAATCACCAGACGTGGAAACATGCGGGAAACATTGCCAAATATTACCAGTTGATTTACCTGTACTCTCATGCCCTTTCCGGACTAATGGAATAAGACATTGCCTCAAGGAAGAGTAGTCTCATATACTCCATGCCTCCAGCCTAGTGACCCATAACTGGGGATCAGGCCCTTCTACCATATGGACGTCTATTTCTAGAGAGGGAGACTAAAAATTTAAGCATTTTATGTGTAAATATTTATGCTACTTTGTTAACATCTAATATATTTATAGATTATATAGAAAGGGGAGGGGGTGATATTCCTTCCATTTGTGTATACCTGACTGCCACAAAGTCCTCTGTGATTGGGGAGGGGGGGGTGCCTCCTCTGTGATTGGGGAGGGGGTGGGTGGTGCCTCCTTTGTGATTGGGGAGGGTGTGCCTCCTCTGTGATTGGGGAGGGGTGCCTCCTCTGTGATTGGGGAGGGTGTGCCTCCTCTGTGATTGGGGAGGGAGTGCCTCCTCTGTGATTGGGGAGGGTGTGCCTCCTCTGTGATTGGGGAGGGGTGCATTTTAACCTAAACAGAAGTGTTGATTGTTCAAAAAAAACACAGTGGTTCATGTTATAAGCGTGACCTCAACTGAATTTCAGTCAGCGGGTCATTTTAAATACCCGGTTCCGATACTAAACACATACTTCTAAACCCTGTAACAAGCAAACTATGGTTGTATGGATCTAGAGAAGAAAAAAAAAAAATCATTCTCCAGAACATGAAAACAGGGTTCCCAGCTTTACCTGGAAAACCTGGAAAAGTCATGGAATTTTAAAAAGATGCTTTAATCCCTGGGAAAGTCAGGAATTTTGAGCAAATGCTTCATATCCTGGAAAAATCATGATATGATTTGCAAAGACAGACACAGGAGAATTTATTGATAAGGGCTTTCCAGAGCTGTTCGGACTGGAAATAAGTAATCGTTTTCATCCTGGAATTCTGAAATTCAATCATAGAAATATGGAATTTTATTTTCTGGAATGCTGAGAACCTTGCGAAAGAAGAATTCCATTCATTCCTATGTGAATCTACCGCCCTTCTTCCCACTCCCTGAGGCCATGTGCGAATTGCAGCATTCCACTGGCAAAGCCTCTAGGTGGCCTCGCATCGTTCCCCCTCCTGTGATGTCATCACTCCGTAGAAGATCAAGTTCGACTCAATATTAAGGCACCTGATTGGAATCTTCAAATCGGTGTGGGTGTTCTGACTAATATCCTTGTTCATTGCTTGTTCAAGAGAATTGGTTGTCAGACCATCTTCAATTTTTGTATGTCTTCTTACCTTGGAGCTTGGGAGAGGACTTAGTAAAGCACAAGCGGGAGCGATGATGCGGGGTTGTTGATCGTGCTGTCCTATTACTTGTCCCCTTTGTGGATACGAATTTGTGTCATTAAATTGCAGCCATGGAGACATTAAGGCTTTAAATGTACTAATATGTCGTGTACATTTATATATATTTCCAGGTGGTGGTTTTGTAATTGTGCTATTGCTGCTACGCACATTGTATATATAAATGGATACATGTCTTTTACAAAAGTTAAATCTAATAAAAGTTTATTTTCCAATGCTTATTATGCTTGATCGTTTCCTCTCTGTTCAGTAGGTAAGTATATAGATTCTGTAATGCCCAGGCAAATTGTTGTCTTTAAAAGGGGGCTTTATCATTTCTGTAGCCAGTTGGCAACGGGACATTTACATGAGTCACGATTGAAGAAGTGTTTCAATGCAATTCATCATCAAAACAGTATTTTCCTCAGGATGTATCTTGATGTGAAATAAGTAGACATATTACTGTGACACAACTTTTGTCTTGACCTTATGTTGACACTTGTCCATCATCTGCGGATGTTGTGAGAGAAGATGATATATCGCCTCTTTGAATTGGAAAAATAGGGCAAACATCCTCTTGCCTAGTATAGTTAGACAAGGGCCCAACAACTCGAGAGGGGGGGAGGGGGGGGGTTAGCTCACTGGCAGCCCAAGGATGCGGGGCATAATCATATAATCTGAGAAGTCAAAGAAGTCAGCCTCGACCATAAAGTTGAGATATGGAGCCAACATCTGTTGTCAAGATTTCGAAGGTCATTTCTTCAAGGTATTTGAGGTAAAATGCCGGTAATTCATATCATTCAAACCATTAAATGCTATGATGGTTGGAGTTGGGAATACGTCACACGCTGGTCAACCCATTTCGTGGGAAATTGTAAGGACATTAGAGGTCATCCAGAGTCATGTGAGGTCAGAGGTCGAATGAGGAACGTGTCCGATTTGCAATGAAACATAGTAAATACAGAGTCAGCTGGTGGTCGCGAATATGTAGAAGCTCATTGAGGTAATCCAAGGTAAATTTTCCCCACCCACCCATGTTTGCTGATCCACGCTGTAATGAGCTGAAAGGTAGCGCCAGCGGAGTTCAGAAGAACATCCAGCAATGAGCAGCAGCAGATGCGAACGAACGTTCACCCATAAATTAGTCAAGATGGCCTGACGTATCGCTACTCAATCTTGGGTTTCGATTCACTCTCCACCCTCACCGAACAGCTGTCCAAGCGTGTCAGCATACACTGTGGCTACTTTCGGGTCCTTTCATCTGTTCACGTCAGGCTCTTAAAGCCGGACGTGCTTCCCTCGGATTTTGAAAGCAGGCTGCGTGTAATGAAAAGCAACCAGTGATCAGTTGTGAAGAACTGCGGCACTCCTGGACCCTCAGAGTTCACCGAACATCCTCCAGTTCCCATCTTGAGCTAGTATATGGTCAATCTCCTTGACATTGGACACCGTCAATGCGCTTAGTACCGAGTCAGGCCTCGCAAAACTGATCTTGGAACAAGACCCGTAATTCTAAGACCACGACACTAGCAAACTAGCAAAGTCAAGTTGCCGAAGACTGCTATCGTTCCCGGCGCCAGAATCCCTGAGGGCCAGCAGCCATCCCTACTGACACCAGTGGAGGCTTGAAAAATCCCAAATACCTTTCAGTCAGGTGGGAACAGCATCGACTATCTGAACTGAACTGGAACTCTTATTCCACGATCCACCAAGTCCTCGCTCATCCCGCGGCCCGCGGTCGGCTCGTCACACTGCGACGATGGATAAACGTTCATGGCGGATTGTCCAAAGTCCTTAGCCTAATTTCACAGAAAGAATGATTGGTTAGGCCAAGTGAACGTGCATTCAATGTAAACAATATTACACAATGTACGAATGGGTCTTGCCTGTTCATGTGGTTTTGAATTGCGATCTGGTGCACTAATAGCGCACCAAATCCAGAGACGCGCAGAAGGACGATCATGCTGGAGGTGGGAGAGGGGGGGGGGGTGAGAAGCTAAAACGTAAATATTTGCTCGGATTTTCGTCTCTCAGTTCCCCGGAACATTAACTTCCTCGCCTGTCGACTTGAACCCAAATCCTCGATTGTTCGTAATAAATTGGTTACGGTTAACCACATCACTCCCTCAACAAACCCAATGCCAACATCAGTTTGTACTCTTTTTACTCACTTACGAACATAATACAACTACTACTGAGATGGAATCGGTCCCGATTTTCATTGGATATATTGACATTTTAGGCTTTCCACTTTTTTTTGTGCAGTATGACTAGAGGAACCGCGGAACGGCAACAGACACCTTATTCGCGCGCCCCCACCGCGAGGATTTTTAGCTCAAACCAGCTATTCTGTTGAGCTATTGGAATCTGCTGTCACTCTATCTATCATCTATCTATCTATCTATCTATCTGTCGATCTACCGTGTGTTAACATTGCCTATTTGGCCCCCAAACGGTTATTTCTGGATTGGAAGTCGACCAAACTTGGGCACAATTTTTATTGACCCTTGGGACATGTTTGTGACACTTGTGAAGGTCAAGGTCAAAGGTCATAAAGGGGCAGATTAAACCATTATGTGTAATTTCACAATGTATCTCCTACAATTTGTGTCAACAGTGCTTATGTTTCATTCCAAATGATGGTCTATACAGTCCTGTACCCTCGGGTTTTTTCAGGAATTTTTGGTCCAAGGTCCCCTTGGCCCCGAGGCCCATTTTAATGAAATTTTCTCACATAGTACTTGAAATGCATCTCCTTCACATCCACAAGATTCAATTGATGTTCTTCAAATGTTCGTGTGAATGTCCTTTGGTAAGATGGCCATAATGGGTGGTTCAGGAATTTTGGTTCAAGGCCCAGTTTTTGGGCCCTAGGCCTATTATATGAAATATTGCAATCTTGTATCTCTTCAAATGTTGTTTGCAACAGTGCCTGAGTCAGTCATAAGGAGGGTCGAATAGCTGTACCTTCAGGGTGCCCAGGGAGGTAGGTCCCAAGGCCCAGTGTGGGCCCTGGGGCCGTCTGTTGAATTACTCAAAATTCTTCTCCTCTTAAAAGTTTGGTGCACAGTGCGGACATTCAGTGGCTGAGGTATTGATGGTTCTAACAGCCTATCCTTTGGGGTGTTTTAGGAATTTTCGGTCTAAGGTCCCACATGGCACATGGGCCATTTTATGAATTTCACACAATGGTAACTTGAAATGCATCTCCCCCACAAGAATAAATTGATGTTCTTCAAGATTAACATGAACAGTTCCTTTTGGTAAAGGCCATTTGAGGGTGTTTCAGCAATTTTGGGCTCAAGGCGCGGTTTGAGCCATAGGGCGCCATCCTAGAAAACTCGCAAAAAAAAAATCTTGCAATCTCCCGATAAATTGGTGGCCCTAATGGTGGTCAATGCCATACCTTCATGGTGCTCAGGAATTTTTGGTCCCAAGGCCCAGTTTTGGCCCTAGGGTCCCATCATGTAGAAGCACGCGAAATGCTTCTACTCTTACGAATTTTGTTGCACGATGCTGACAATTCCGGTCAATAATGATGGTCTAACAGCCGTACCTTTGGGGTGTTCAGATTTTTTTTTTATCCAAGGTCCTACTTGGGCATGTTGGCCCATTTAAATGAAATTTCGCACAATGGTGAACTTGAAATGCAATCTTCTCCCACAAGCTCTGATTGATTTTCTTCTAAGGTACATGTACCCCGGTCCCTTGTGCAGAGGGCCATTGCAGGTCCTTGGGAACTTTGAGCCCTAGGGCCCCAATATATGAAATACTGCAGAATCTTGTACTCCTACAAATTCTGGTACACAGTGCTGATGGTCAGTCTAATGGAGGGTCTAATAGCTGTACCTTTGGGGTGGTTCAGGGATATCGGACCGCAGTCCCATATCACTGGTGGGCCCTGCAGCCCATGAGGAATATTGTATTGACTGCTGGGGCCAGCATGGTCCGAAATCGTAAAGGGGCACCATGGCCATTGTTTTTGAAACTGCCACTTGAACCATTTTGTCACATATTGTCTTTGGTCTTAGTACATTTGTGCAGTTTGAGCTAACAGCACCATTGGTGCTCTAGTTGATAATGCTCTGATCTGTTCGATATGTCAAATTTCACCTCCCCCCGAGACACATGGGCGCAAACTTTGGGACTTGTTTTTTCCACCAAAAAACTCCAAATTCTTAGGTGGGGATGGGGGCACTGGGGACTTTCATGGGAGAGCGAGCGCGTCTCACGCACCCCCCCCCCCCAGTGGCGCCACGGGGAGGGGGGGGGGGTAAGGGGGCCCATGCCCCCCCCACTGTCGGCAGTTTCCTTCCCCATCTCGTCGGAGCCCGAGTGGGTACGCTAAAATGTCCACACCCCAACGAGGCTTCTTGCCCCTCCGTAGATATTTCCAAACTTAGAGTGAAAATTCCTAATTGAAGCCGAAAATTTCGGCGCGCCTTTTTCTATATAATGCCAGGTTCCTCGCTCGAGCTTAAGATCAGCGTAATCATCTTCCTACCGACTATCCAATCGTGGAATCTATAGATAGGATACACAAGCATTATGGATCTCTTCGAAATGTCGCTGCAAGAGATTAAGGTAACATTCGTTTTGGGGAGGATGCTCGTTCTGGCCCGTCTAATCACTGTTTTGCCTCTGTGTAGAGTGGTGTGCTTTCACGACGCAGTGCCCAGGTATTTTTTCCTGTGCAGTTATCGGGATACCTGACCCTATTCTAACTAATAAGGGGGCGCCTGATGATTGGGAAGTTTATTAAAGTACCATGCCCTCCACAATGGGTATTTCATTTTTTCTTTTTTTTCTTCCTGCAGAAAAATTTCAAAAATGAAAACATCAAATCAGGTTTTGACCTAGGGGGTAGGGTGAGCCTCGTCGGGGAAACTTCCCCCCCCCCCCGTCCCGGGGACTCGGACCCCCCGTCGGGAAATACTGGGTTCGCCACCACTGCCGCCCCCCCCCCTCCCCCATCATGACTGCGCCACGTAGTAGCACGTACTGGACACAGCAACCATCCACCCGACACCTAGGTCTTTTGCGTTGAGACGATTATTGTTTTAAGACCTTCTTGAAGCTGGATTGTTGCTTATCGGTATACACACCAATATGCAGCCCGACTGGCTTTAAATAATCATGGTGATACAGATACAAACACAAATATATGATGGCGCACTGCAGACATTCCGCGAGTGGTGTACATTAAGCAGCAGGTAATCGGGAATATCAAAGTATCATGGTCTTAACCACAGCCTACCCGACACCCGGCACCTGCGCACTCTGAGAGAGAAAGAGAGAGAGAGTAGCTGCAACACCACTGCCAGCCTACTATAGGCCTACTCAACGGACACTGGCAGGATGATTTCTAAAGCGTGCTCTATAAAGCTGGTAAAAAATGAGGGTCAGTTCCATACCGGAAGAAAAATTCATAAGACTTTCCGTTCGGAGTTCACTGATCCTGAAGTTTGTGTTTTGTGGAAGATGAGTATTGCGCAGATCGGAAGGCATCCCATCGTGCAATAATAATATGTTATTGCACAACCCTGCAAACATTTGTTTTCTATGGATCAAACATTAATTTCATTTCGAAGATTTAGTTATGGGAAAGTTTGCTAACCTGTAGTGGATTGGTAGGTTTGGGTTATATACTCTGGTGATGAAAGAACAACAGAACTTTGCATTAAATGATGCCACTATATAAACAAATGAAACGATGAAATACATAACATATTTTTTCCGGGTTGTCTGAGTGTGATGTCATGCGTTATTGCGCAATTGGGATTTCCCCAATCTCTGCTTAATGCCCCAAACTGAAGGTAATAACTCCACATAGGAACATCGTCTTGAAATGGGGTTTGGGGAGTTGGACCTAAGATGATGGTTACATTCTCCACGAGATAACCCCGTTGTATCCAAGATGAGTTGTCTTGCAGTTCCTTTGACAAACAGGAACAATCTAGGAAGTACCAAAACCGGACCGCCCGCCTCGAATGACGACCGGTGCGGAGAGGGTCTAGCATACAACATCGGCACACAAGACAGGGCCACCGAAGACCACAAATTCTGTCAGGGTTTCTCTAATTGGCTAACATGGAGCTATTATATTAAAGATGGCTGGGAATAAGAAAACATCACCCAGATCACAATTGGCTGAAACTTATGTGGATAATGTTATTGTATAATAGTAGTCTCATGGGCGGCGATCACGGGGGACGTTGGGGGGGGGGGGAGAGGGGACATGTCCCTTAATATTTTTGGTGGGGGACATATATAAAATGCTCCCCCCCCCCCCACCAATATTTTGCGGATGGGAAAAAAAAAATCTCTATAATCATATGTACAGTACTGCCATAACACCAGGTTAACTCATATTCTTATTCGATTGTTAAATTTATGTTGGGAAGGCCGAAAGGCAAAAAAATCGCGCTGCGCGAGCTGTATTCTGTCTTTTACGTTACTGTAAATGCAAGTAGGGCCCATGTTACATAACTTGTCATATTCTAATTTAGGCAATATGATTGATTTGATTGCTACGGGGTTCAGGAAGCCAATTTGACTCATCGTGGAAACCATAAACGAATTTCGGATAGTGGATGAGCACGGCGACAACTCGCCTGACTCTTCTCGACTAGTGCTCAGCTTATATCGAGGCAGGTGACACAATCCCTGCGCCGGACCGCCATTTACGTCCCCATCCGACGGACGATCAGTGAACTCCAGGACCTGACCCCCTTCTCAGAACCGGGGAGGAGCGGAAGAGTTCGACGCGGACGCTCTCAGCCGACCCGCACGAGACCTATGAAAAGTGCACACGAAACAACCCCCCGAAAATACAAGCCCCCTGCCTCAACAAGCAGGACCAGAGAACCTAAGACCAGGAACACAGCCAGTCGAACTGCAATACAGCCACTTCTGGTAAAAACGCCGGTGAGATCGGCTGGAATGCGAACCCGGACCTGTTGCATGAAAGCGAACTGATACCGCTCTACTATTCTCCCGGCTTCCCAATAATAAAACAAAATATGACGTGTTTTTCCCCTTTCATGCGTGTTCATTTCAAGTGGGTGAAGTTGAACTATGGTAGGCTACAAGGAGACTTTGGTGCGGACATGGTTATGTGACCCCTCACACACTACAAAAAGCTGGAAATCAACTGCCATTTTATCGTAACATGCACATAACCAATAGATGAGGTCAGTCTACTTCTGTCCTCATTGTTCAGATGCATGGCTGCAGCTGACGTGCTGTTTCTTATAGGATATGAAAGTTATATGCAACGAAAAGACAAGGCAGGGGATCGTGAACATCACTATGGAGGTTTCGCGTTGATTGACGCATGGCCACTATAAAAAAAAAAATTGACCGAATTTACTCGCTGCTGGTCAATCCTTGTACTCAATGCCGAAAAGTGGAATACATTTTCCATGACAGTGATGTTCAAGCAAATTTTAAGATGCGAACAACATCCAACCAATGAGATTTTCCGGTAACCCTACGCGTCAACTGATGGTGATCCGAATTGTAAGGAATACCCCTCGAACAGGTCGTACGTCAAGAAGGTTTTTTTGAGACTAAATTTCTGAAAAAATATTGCCAATTTTAGGGACCGTTGCGCTACTGCATACGGATCGGAAGTGATGTTTCTGCAATGGGGGGGGGGGGTCTTCCTTGTACCTAGCGGTCACCGATGGTGCCTGGCGCCGAATTGTACGGAAGGGCATAGATCAGTTTCTTCGAAAATGTTTCTGAAGGAAAAAATCGAGGACTTTATCGCCACTTTTAGGATGTTGATTTGATGACAGATGGCCGGAAGTGCCGTTTCCTGAATTTGGGGGTCTGTAAAACGGAAAATTCTCTTGTACGATACGCGCCAACCAATGGGACACTCGCGTAGAGGGTGTCAACTCATATGCCACCACCCCGGCGCCACCTCCCCCCAATATTTGACGTAGATCGCCGCCCCTTGTCTGAAAATGGTCATGGCCGGACGGCCAGCCCGAAGCACTGGATTTCCGAGCATTGGTAATCATTCACGGTATAAATTAGTTGTATAAAAAAGTTTGGGGAAGCTCCAAAGTTGGAAATTCCGGTTGTATGGGTCATTAGAGAGGATATTGAATCAACTCTTATGAAGACAAAACACCAAAATAGACCGACTGAAAATGAAGCGAAGGTGACTTGGCAGCATTTCATCAGCAAACGCCCACGAAACAGTGTTCGATTTTATGTTATTGGCACTCCAGCCAACTTTATTGCGCTTGTTCTCTTACGGTGAAAAATAAAATGCGCTTGGCCGTGTCCCTCTTTGAATGTCATGAAGTCATCGTTTACGCCCCGAGAAAGATGAGAAAATTTAAAGATTTCAAAAGATACTTACTCGTCAGGTTCGAGAAGTACTTCGTATACGAAATTTCGTCTCTAATTTTTAATGAAATACTGTTGTTGCTCTAATTCCGAGTAACTATTTGGCAAATTTTGCTACGCCTACAACCTCGGCTACATTGTTTAGTAGTAGGTCTATATGTAGGTTTAGTGTTTTGCGAATTAACAATGGGGACTGATAATGATAGTATGATGGGGGGTCCAAAGTTACGTACCTGTATTACATTTGCGAACCAGACGTGTATTGAATAGTAGAAAGAAACTCACAATTGTGTCCTGTTATTGCAGCTTTTATCTTTCAGTTGTATCATCGACGGAACACAAGTTACAGAGGTTTGCCTCCAGCTGGAAAGTTGGCGGGCATCGTCCGAGTACGATAAAACTCAAGAGGGTCCGGATCTTTACCGATAAAACTTATGGCGCTGTTATCTTAGAAACCCACTCTGATTATATATTTCCTGGGCTCTAAAAAGAGTCAAGACTTCGGCTTCTCATGGAAACACCAAGTTGTCCACAATATATACAACGGCAAATAAATATGCATGGAGAGTGGCTGGTAACAAATCGGTTAGTCAAAATATAACGCGATATTCTCGCCCGTCGCAGTGAATAGAGGGGGGGGGAGGGGGGGGGGGGGGGGAGGGGGGGGGGGGTGGGGGGGGGGGGGGGGTGGGGGGGGGGGTGTGCAGATTTGTGGCGTTCAAAAGATTCCATTTCGTATTGTTAGCTCATCAGTGCGCGTTAGTTATAAAACACGCGCAATCTAGGATCCAGTTACGCGAAAGATGCTGGTAACGAATTCGGTCCACTAACGAAATTTGGACCCTCCCTACGAATACGGAATAGGTGCGTTTGGTGAGCGAGGTAGATAAACACATAACCGTACTTGCTTCCAAAGGTATGTGATCGCAGTCACAAACCTTTTGTCCGCTCACTGGATTGGTATATCGTATCTACGAGGTTCGGAAGAACATGCAACTTGTGTTAAAAAATTATCGGATCGACACGATTATGGCAGATAGAATTGGTTAAATTGCTCATCTGGTTCCGAACACAAGATACCGATTACCCATAGCATATGGGTGGCAAAATTTTGCAAACATTATTGCTCGAAATTGGTACACTTGTGTAAGTAAACCACATTCAAAATTAAGACAAATTAGGAATCAGTGTCGGAGTACAGAGGTCCACTGCCCTAACCTTGTGCTAGGACTCTGACACCTGTGCAACAGGTAACAATGTACGTCACCTGCGGGCAGATTATAAATTAGCTGTGTGCATAGCTTCTTTACCTTGACATAAGACACACAGAACTACGAATGGCCCTATGCTACACATACGTATGCCTCGATTTGGACAGGGAGCTGAAAGCAAGAAACGGCCTGGAATTGGATTGTGAATGTGCTAAAATCATGCTGAAAACTAATAATTATCATTGTTGTATCCAGTGGAAATTAGGAATCAAGCAATTTAATCATGGATTGGTACCGTAGGTCTAGCCAGTCACAGGCCACCGCAATATTCTCGCCAATTCGCAATAGCTACGCTCGAGTGTTCGTTTAATCTTAAAACCTATTGGACATTAACTTTGTGCGGAGAGATGATCAAGTTTATGTAAGTGACCGCACTACATGTGTGACCCACGGTACACACTACCATGTCCTTGTGGCTGTATGCACTCGCAAACGAGCAGTATTCCTGTGCTGCGCTGTTGGCATTCATCAAAAGGAAAATATTTTCAGCTTCTCGTGTAGCCGGCGCGCATATCATCTTTTTGATATCTCCAGAGTATTGGTACTATCCGAATCCCTTTCGGACGCTGGCATATCATATTTTGTTCCCTTGCCGGGAGCCCAACATATGCATTCAATAAATGATGGATCGGTGTAAGATTGACTTGGAACTAAAGCTGAATATGACACTACACCTGTAGGTCTATGATGGATTTAACTCAGGCAGTTGCCTACGTAATGCAATTTAGATCCTGAACTTGTAATGTGCTGCTTGAATAACGGTATCGGAATTGGACGATATAGGGAAAAATAATCGGTAATTTCCGATATTGGCATAATCGTTGAACACTATTAACAAATGTACCCAAGTCTGACGTGTTGTGCTAGGCTAAGCCAAATTACGGAGTCGTGTACCGTGGTCTTACATGACCAAAACGAAGGGCTTGAGCTAACTATATACTGTTCTACACCCTGCTGAAGGATTTGCTACTTCATAACTGCTTGAATTGACTTACGGGAGAAGAGCTATAGCACTAACAGAGGCTAAAACTCCAAACTTGAGCTTTCATTGGGCTGAGCATACTGACTTTGCTTAAACGTAACACACACCCACGCTCTCCAATGCATAGGCCGTGCCAAAAGCCCTCCGAAAGGCGCCCATTCGATTGGTTTGCGATACAATAAAGTGGCGATGGTCCATGGAAAAAAAACAAAACTTTCATAATTCTTTTTGGGCATGTTATCAAAAGATGAAATGGCCCTGAAATTGCCATGGAACTGCCTTCAATGACAGTAGAAATAATTTTTTTTACCTGTGCAGAGGGACCTTCGTGACGCCACGAGGGATTTTTCTGCTGTGCCTATGAACAACATGCACATTCAAATAATTACCAAACCATCGCACGCCTGGAACAGAACTGTATGCTCAGTTTTTTTTTTTTTGTGTGTCTTAGATGTGATTGCGGCGAACTGGTAGCAAAAATAAAGCCACACTTGTCTGTGTCCTGTTTCTCTGGATCCCGATTTTGCAGAAACGTTTGTTCTGCGTGGAATGTACGTGACAAATCAGTTGAGCCTTAGCTGATTCGCCAATGTCTGGTGCTTTCCTAGAATATCAACGTTGGAGTATTCTGGCCAGTGCATTAGTTGTAACCTACTTTGGTCAATAATCGCAGTACATACATCATGAATCATGAATTGATTTTTCGGTGGAAGATTGATGGGACAAACAGAAACAGGTCTGTGACTTTTAAAGAGAGAATCCGTTGTGTGACCATTGTACTTTAAAGGCCAATAATCATTTGGCCTGAATATGACTTGACTCTTGGTAGTTGGTCTTCATTTATAAAAATAAACCGAACACCTTTGATCCAGTATGGCTGATCAGGCACAATCAGTATTGAAAATTTGCCTCGTGACATCAAAGGGGGAACACTGATTTTTTATGTATATATTAATTAGGCTGTTAGATTACTGTGTTGACTTCCAATTATTTTCCTTTATCAGGAGGTGGAGCAAGAGATGACCTTAGCCCTGTTTCTGAGCCAGGACATCACCCCCCTCTAGTCCTCTTGAAGCTGTGGCTAAACTAAGGTAAGTACACATGTAAACAGAACTGGTGAAGTATTTCTGTTCCATGACCATATCCTGATGTTTATGTTTAAGCTTAATTTAGTTGTCACTTGCTGTGGAAACTTTAAAAATAAACGCTCTCATACCTTGAGACGGTCCTCAGACCGATTTTTAAAGGCTCGGTCTTTGTTAACTTTCCCAAACTCGAATGCAGTGACCAGACCGGTCTCAGACTGCTGCTAAGTACTCAGGACTCTGTCGAGTCCTCCAGGTTCAGACGCCTCAAAATCCTTGGCAAAAATCCTGGAAATTATGAGGAAGATAATGGCAAACTTCTAACATTGAATAATCCAAAATATAATGCTGTCTTTTTTGTCATTGTTCGAATTTGCTCATACATATTTGGAGTTCTCCACTAGTAGGACTAAGCTGTGCCTGTTGTGTGCGGCCGTCAACAAAGGTGTCACATGTACATCACATGATGGACAAGCGGCACTCGCCTCCTGTCTGCAAAGATAGTGAAATTATTCTTGCTATGCAATGAACAAATATGCAGGCGGGAGTCTACATAGGGTTATATGGATTGTTTAGGTCATTTATTTTGCGGGGTGTGGCATTGTTTCATTGCCACTACCTGGCCCTTGCTATGAGCTTTCCTGATAGCGTCCAGCTCTTGGATATGATTGTGTGGAAACTTCATTATGAATTTCGCGTTGGCGCTGATTGTGCCATATTATAACATACAGTTTCTGTGTGCATAGCTAACTGTACTACTCCTCTATTCTAATCCATTACTAGGTCCCATTTATTTTGGCGTATTGCCAAGGACTCCGGACTCGGACTTGACTCGGACTCGGATTTGACTGGACTCGGAATTTACTCAAACTCGGATGTTTCGGACTCTGGCTTTGACCAGACTCAGATTGGCTGGACCTGACTCGACTCCAACACTATTATTTGTTATATGAGTTTTAGTAATAAATTAGATCAATCATCATCTCAAACTTTTTAGTTGAGAGGGACAAGAGTAATTATTCCTCATGCATGTAATGGCCTACTTGTTCCGCTTTTCACCTGGTTTCGGGCGCTTCTGGCAGCCGGTCCTGGCCTGGGCGTTTTGGGAAAGATGCCACATTGATTTGACCTTCCAGGAATTCCATGCTTTATGTAACCTTGTGTGTATGCATGTTTGCCAACTTGGTGTCCAAAGATCTATTTTTGGGGGAATTTTCCCTTTCTTTTTTCCGTTGCTGTTTCATCACGTCACTCATGGGCATTGAACATTGCAGGGGAGAGGAGATTGAACAGCTTCCCGTCACTTCTTGACAAATTTTACTTCTATTGATTTAACCATTTTCCTCTTCTTCTCACTCTCCTTCTCAAATTACTTGAGAATGTGGCTCTATCCGCCGCCGCCACACAGTAATTCGGTAACTACTGTGTTAATAATTGGAGAAAAAAAAGTAGAGGAATGTCTCTGCAGGGGTAGATAAGGATACCTTTTAGTACCATAAGGACGAGCAGTCCGATTCTCACCAACTCATTGTACTCTAAAAAAATTGAATCATCATAGGAAAACATACTTCAAGAGTGGTTGTAATCTGAAAATGGGGCAAGGAACCAGACATTGGAAAATATCCGCATCACTAAAGACATGTGTTTGGTATGTTATGTTATTATCTACATGGAGCCAGGTTTCAATATGTTTTACCACCATCTTCAATGTTTGCAAAGATCACTCAAATTTATACCGTTTCAGTTCTTCCTTTTTTCGGAGACCGTGAGTCCCTAATGTCCAACCACCTGAGGCGGAGGTAACTTTCATTGGATTTAAGGAATATAGTCATCCAGAGAGCTAATAATAAGGTTCTGATATCTAACCTGGGCTTCTGAAGGCTGTCCTGCTCCATTATTTTGCATTATTGCACAATCTCAACTTCCTTTCTTATCTTGTCATCTTTGTACAATCTCAATTGCTATACTTTATCTTAGCATCCATTGTGCAATCTCACCTCAACTTCCCTATTTTAACTCATCATTCTGTACAATCTCAACCTCTGAAATCACCTCATCCTGGTATCATTTCGCTTAACCGAGTCATCTCATCAACTCCAATTGATCCCAAATTGACCCAATCATCCCGTCTTCATGGTATATCTCTACTTTCGTCTATTTCCAGGTTATTGGAAGCATTGAGGAATATTACTTACTTCAGAGAATAATCTTCGACAAAACAAGCAAGCAAGTATGAGTTAGAGGTGGGTTCAGGGTGATTCTGCTGCAGTGAGATGTCAAGCCAGCGACGCCTTAAATGCAATTGCTTTTCCTTGCGTGGATTCGATAAACTATTTTGTTGAATTCCGCGTGGTTTACTATGTTTGTGTATCCACATTTGTTGTTGGTGTGTTTTCTGAATTCCCAGAAAATGCAGTTTCTTTCTCTCTTTCTTTAGCAAATTTTGGGATGAAGCATGACTTAGATCTCTCTAAAAAGCTCAATTATCGGGGGAATTTTAAAAAAAATTGGTATCTAGTGTGATAATATTTTGGATCTTGCACCCAATATTGCACTTTGCACCCCACCCCGCTATTGAACATCGGCAGTTTTTTTTTTTTCAGTTCCAGTTTGGCAACCCCTATCGGTCCTTCTATTTTCCAGTTGAACGTTCAAGTTCATGAGCATCGTGGCTAAGTTTCACTGATTTTTCATCGCCGAAATTCACCCGTCTGCTTTCAATCGTGTCTCATGAAGTTAACGTTCAACTGGAAAATAATAGGACGAGGGTGTTGCCAACCCGGACTACTGTAAAAAATTGCAGTTTCAATGCCGCGGGGTGGGGTGCAAAGTGGCAATATTGGGTAAGTACTCGTAGTTCAAAGATTCACAAACCAGTGAGTTTTTGTGGTGATTATGGCCTATTCTTCAAAATCTGAACCCGTTCTTCCCTGTTTTTACTATGTCATTTGCTGAGAGTATGATGGGAACTCGGTGAAACTTGTGCGGATGGGATCTGTAAGTTCCGTCAGGGGATTTTTAAAAGATTGTTCCAGCACAACTGTTCATGAACCGTCAAACGGTCAGCGTACCCCGATGACCTACGAAGCAAAGTACATCATGACTTTAACTGTGAGAGGCTCATTGTTTGTTATATATGTTGCATTAGTGTATGATACAATTTCATCCCCAGGTCAAATTGTTTTCTCGCAAACATTTTTTCCTTCCCAGAAAATCCCCAGAGAGCCTGGATTCAGGATGAATTGAGCAAAATATGATGATGACCGAAATCGACTACGAAGGCAGCGCAAGCGGTAAAATGATAAACCTTCTGTACTCTGGAACCGTCTTGTTCAAGACTATTTTATTGCTGTTTCTCGTTGCCTCTGTATTCAGCCGCAAGCCCTCACTTTGTCACTTAGTTACATTCTGTGGATCTGTCCTCAAAATGACTTGTAGAATCCTTCTGATGAGCAGGTTTGTGGAATCTACATATTCGTTTACAAGAGTCGAACAAATGCGCCGCAGCGTGACGACACAGGATCAATGCACTAACAGGTTAATTAATTAACTCATGCAGTATTGAGGTACTGGGTGTTTTGAGTTGTGGCATGATAGCTCATGATATGTTCATAAGATGATCAGGAATGGCGCATATTCAAGAGGTTTCTGCTCACTAAGTAACACTGATTATATTTGCCAGAGATGGCGTCGGTTGTGAAGGGAACAACATTTCGCCAAAGACTAGTCACAGCACTCAATCATAAAGCACAAGCTTGGAAGGCACGAGCCAATCCACCTGACCACTGCACTGGGAAATGGGTTCATATTCACACTTCCTTTTTGGACCCTTTTGGTAAACCTGAAATAGAAATTTAGAGGTCAAAACCGCTTATTCAGCCTTTCCAGATGTCTGTTCAGTACCTGAAGTATTGTCATCCGATACCCAAAGTGACAAGCAGCAAACATTTGCATGATGCCGTGCGAATATAGAGAAAATTCTGAGGGCAATTCATAGATTGGGGTTTATCGTCACCATCATAAATCAGTACAACAACAATTTTGATATACAACGGAGGGGTTTTTAATATGGGGCACATCCCATGGGGGTGGTAGGGGCGATATATACACACTTTTGGAAATGCTCCATTGACTTATATTTGACAATATTTTCACACAGTAATTTCTGGTTCGAGGCCCATTCACCCCCTCCCACTTATTCAAATGGATGTGCTCCACTGGTCTTCAGTGACGTCACTATTAACAGCCACAATTTAATTTTCAACAGATGTGGGGGGTGTAGTGTTCTCTTGGGTATCTTGTGCCTCTAGGTACCATGAATCAGAAAATTCACAGAGGTCTTTGTTTGTTGATGCAGGGAATAGTTGTTGGGTACTCATTTTATGCTACATTTGTTTCACAGGTCTGAAAGACAAATGTCCGAATGGAATTCTGGAGAACAGGGCATCCTACAGCAAGGTAACTGTTTCTTCTTTGAAACTGAATCCCCATGCAGGTTTAAAGTGGTGGATGGAGGAGTGTACGGGTATTTCCTCACTTCCCAAACAGTCACCTCACAGGGCTAGGTGTTGCCAAATGCATCTGTCCGGAGAGGCAAAACTGGTTGGCTGTACTCATCGAGGAATGAATCGAGAATCTGTCCGATAATTGTAGGTGGATGTTCCAAATTGCAGCACATACGTTAGAGATTGTTTTTAATGGATAATTCACCTATCCCCCTAAGAGATGGCCAAGAGAAAGATGACTGTTGGGAATAGGAAATATATTTGTCCCCCCCCCCCCCCCATATGCGTCTAATAGCCAGGGAGGGGGTATGGTATCGGGATGGTGGGGTAGATGTCAAGGAGGAGTTTGTAAGTTGTCTGAGACTACCATATTTCACTAGTACAATGGTCACAAATTGATGTTCTTGAAATTCACAGCAAGTTTCTGTATTGTACCATTAATTCTCCCACTAAAAATCAGTTTCATCCATGATGTTTTGCATTTATAGAACCAGAGGAAGTTTACAAAGAATACACTGGCCAGAATACCGCACACTTGATATTCTGTGAGTCACCAATGGGCAGCTAGCGGGATTCCATGCACTTAAAAACGTGGGCGGTGGGGAGCGCAAAACTGGAACACTCACACTCTTAGATTCAGTGACTGTTTCGTTGCATGTTGTTTTTTTTTTTTTTTTTTCAAATTTGTATAGTCATCTTTTGGATGGGTATGTGTTTTATAGCTCACAGCTCTAGCAGGAAAGGAAAATTTTGTGATTGTCACGAATGTCCCTCTGCACAAGCACAAAATCTTATCTTTGCTGTCATTGAAGTCAGTTTCTTGGCGATTTGCCACGGGCATGTGGCATTTTTGATAACCAAATACCAAGTACACCAGAAATTATTGAAGTTCTTCGGACCATTGTAATTTGACCATGTTATACAAGCGGTGTTTACTGGGATCTTGACAATGCAGAATATGAAAAGATTCTTCCAACGTGGTTGCGCCAGGATTTCCCGACGGGGGGGGTACGAGTGTCCCCGACGGGGGTGGGTCCAAGTTTCCCAATCGAGCCATCACCCTACCCCCTAAGTCAAAATATGGCATTTCAATATTTTCATTTTTTTAACATTTTTCTCGAAGGAGAAAATGAAACGAAGAAAAAAACATTGTGTGGGGAGCAGAGTGTTTCTCTAAGTGGGCATCCACGCATCAGCGCTTTTAGTAGCGAAGGGTAAGGTTTCCGATAACGGCATGTGAATGCCTGGGCAATTGGAGTATTTGCGTCGTGAGAGAGCACACCACTCAACACCAAAGGCAACCAAAACAGTGTAGAACGGCCAGATCAGATCGATCATTCTCCTCAACAGAATTGTAACGTAATCTCTTTGCAGGCATTCAGCAGACTTTCATAAGGCTTGGTATCCTATCTATATATGCCACGATGAGATAGTCTGTTAGGAAGATAGGAAGATGATTATGCTGATCTTAAACTCGAGTGAGGAACCTGTATATCATATAAAATTTTCAGCTACAATATAAGGATTTTCACTATAAAAAAATACTATACTGTCGGGGCAATAGGACCGCGTGGGTTTGTGCACATTCAGCATACCCACGCGGGCAGATTCCCGAAGAGATGTGAAAACATCCCCGACTTGGGAGGGGCAGGCTTTCCCGAGGAGGGGCATGCCCCCCCCTTTCCCGCTGGCACCACCCTTGATTCTTCATGTTATTTTCTTTTTGCAGAGTTCGGTATTTTGGGGTGCTCCCCTACTACATCAGTGTATATTGGGTACACGGATCATTTCTCATACTGCCTCACATGTTTCGTGATCCAAGTAAACACAAGCTTGAGGGTCTTGTAATTAGCGGACAAAGATACAACAAAAATCGAATGAATCTCTATTTTTCAGGAGCTTGTAAGGGGTCAACGAGCTTCGGAATGCCTGCATGATGCAAGTACATTGCAGGAATGGGAGGAAGGTGAATATTAAAATAATTTATTACAGTTACCTGTGGAGTATAACTTGAAGAGAAAGTAAAAGTGATAACAAGGTCCATCAAGTTCTGAACCAAAATTATTTGTAGGCTTGGAATATCTTAAATAGCTATGGTAATTTGCCCATCAAAGCAAATCATCTCAACATTGATAGATGTACTTAAAATTGGTTACATAGAGTAAATATTGAGTGTCAAACATTTTTATGGAAGTTCGTTAACTTTTCAATTCAATTCAAATTGTTTATGGAATGACACTCAGAACATGAGCAAATGCAGGAAAGGGAAATGATAAGGACTGCCTTACTGGTCAATTCATGGGTTATTCGAAAGGTGTAGCTACTGGGGTGGGGGGGTGGGGGTGGGGGGGGAGGGAGGTTAGGTGGGAGTGGGGGTGCCATGAGATGGGACCCCCAACTTTTTGGCAGTCCTCATATTGTAATGGTTTTCCACACACAGAATGTCTCTTCATGACTGATTGAACCCCCCCCCCCACATTCTTCATTCCGTTGAGTGCAACCTTGGTCCTATAGGTCTGAACAATTAAACATTGCTATATGGTCAGCATATTTTTTTTTTTGGGGGGGGGACAAACTTCATAACCTGTTAGGACCCAATTCTCCCCTGAAGCCGCCAAACTGTCTGCCTCATATTTTTTTACAGTGAGTTGGACACGGTCTATGCAGGGATTCACGTTTGGCCAGTCTAGGGATCATGTCCAAGCACAAGAAAAAGCTGCAGCTGGTGAACTGACATCAAAGTATAAACACCAATCAAAAACATTGGTGAGTATCGTGAAAGGACATAGCAGAACTGTTAAACTGGTGTGAGTCTCACTCACAGAAATACGTTTTGGAGGTAGATACTGGTTCCATGTTGTCATTGATGAACGTGGTGATGGGAGTGGGTGGTTGGGGAGGGGGGGGGGGTAGAGAGGGGCTAACTCTATTTCATTCCTGTACACTGGGTGGGGACCGGACTAACTAATCACGTTACTCTCTGTAACGTGCCTAATTTGTAAATATTCTCATTTCAATAATCAGTTCAAATCTTGAATCTCGATTTTTGTCTTATCCCGCAAACAAACAGGACATCATTGTTACGAGAATGCTAGAGGTAAGCCTAAATCACTCTTGCCCATGCACTTAGAATGCATGAGGCTCCTCTAATACCCTGGCTTAGTCAGTCCAGTGTGAGTAATTGTCAAGGATGGTCCGTCACAAAAGCTTTGCCCCTTGTGTGTGTATTTCCACTTGATTGATATTCTGTATAAAATCTTTTACCCAAAATGCCCAACCAAAATGGAATAGGGAACAGTGCACAGATTACGAGGGTCTTGTCGCAGATGACACCACCGAGATGAAAATCAATAGGAGGTTAGGGAAATCCTGGGGATTAGCCGCGGGTTTTTAATTAAAAAAATATGTTCAATCTGGTTGAATAAAAATGCCACTTTAGGTTCTGGGATTGGATACAAAAGGTCAATGTAAGAATACCATTGTGTGATCAATAGCACTTGTGATACTGATTTGCTATTAGTTTTCGGGAGAACTGGACTGACATTTTCCCGAAAATTTGTTATGCTGTAATGCATGTACTGAGGCTGTGATGTCCCTGCCTGTACACACAGCGGCCTAGACACTTCTGTTATGAAACTGGCAATAGCAATATTCTGTGTGTTACGGTCGAAATATCATTTATACAGTGCGTGTATGTGTGTGTGGCGGTAATGCCAAACATGTCTAAAAGGTTTTCTATGATGTATCAAAAAAATGTGTTGCCTGGTATTTTGAAGTCTTACATGACTCAGTTGCTGGGAGTCTGAGTCAGAATGTTCACATTTGGATGTGCATGCCATAACTGCCACCACTCATACCAAGGCACTGAAGAGATGGGGTTCAGTCATTCCTCTATACTACACCAGGCTTACTATGCGATACTATACTATACTGCTGTGTATACCTTCAAGAAAATGTACAACCTTATCTAATCAATCCAGAGCCCCTGTAGATATATAATTAAGAAGAATCAGGAGACTGGTATAGTGATGCTCAGCAAGTAAAACATTCCAGGTTTGGATTTCCAGGAGTCGTAGTTCGTTACAATTTTGTCTACACCTGAACAAGTTCAGGAAGAAAGAGACTAACGATATGTTGTGTGTGTGTGTGTATATGTATGTGTATGTGTGTGTGTGTACCCACTTCATTGTTACCGGAAGGAAGGACTGATTTTGATGAAATTTTGAGTAGTATCGGGCTGCGTGTGGGTTGGTCTTCACTTCTCAGAGGGGATGTGAAATGGCAGAGTACCGGAGAAGGTTAGGAATGGTTACACCCCTGCTTTCGATGTCATCTGAGCACAGCGGAGAAGAGAGAAGAGAAGTGCGGGTGCTCACCCACGGATTCAATCGGCAAGAGTGGCTTTAAGAGCCTTACTTGGCTCCCATCAATCAATTGACTAATGCTATCATCTTTAAATATCCAACCTGCCTAGATGGGACCCTGAACCTACCTCAATGATCGAGTACCCTTCAGTGAAATGTTGTAGCTGAGATAAATGAATTATAAGGTGGTTTATTGAGCTGATAAATGAGGGGAAAGACAAAGGGGTTGGTTTATTGCCATCCCAGATTGTGTTACTGCCAGGTACTTGATAGGGTTATCAGGGAAGGTAGAGAGTGCAATATGGGGAGTAGTTAATCATAGTCACAGATTCCATGAACCAGTGGTTGTTTTGCGAATGTTATTGAGAGAATATTCTCATCTATTCTAGGAGGAGGATTTATCCTGGTGCAATCCCGCCTGTTTGAGTGCCAGAAGGCTGCCGTCACCTTCAGGCATTACAGTGTATAAGGTGAGGCCGCTGTCACGGATACCATGCAGGCTTATCGTCATCTGAAAATTTGGGAGTCCTCGTTGAATAATAGGAATTAGTTCAAGAAATGTTCAAAACGATAACGACTATAGCCTATTAATACTGTGTGGCATGTGTCAAATTATCTGCCTGGGACATCACCAGTCTCTCCTTATTAAATTAGAACAGACCTAACAAGGGCATCTTGCGATCCTGGATTTGGGGTGTGGGTGTTTGACCCGTCTTTCTTTCACTCCAAAGAGCTTCTTTACCTGAAACTTCGGAAACAGTCCAGGAAAAATAGGTGTCAACCACCATTCACTTGTTCATGAACAAGCATCAGAATAGAGATTTGCCTTGCCAGACAAACTTACACCTTGTCTCAATCCCACTGTGATGCTGCAGATATAGACAACATTGTTGAAGTTCCATCGCCTTTATTTCATGTCCTCCTTTCCCAGGCATGAAGCCTACACTACTGCAAGTAATCTAATGATTGACTTATATAAGAAATACAATTGAATGAAGAATCTGTTTAATTGATAGTATTAGGTCCACATTCGTTGAATGGTTTTCTGTGGCATTTTTCCAGAACGAAATTATTTGAGTCTGTACTTCTGACTGAAGCCCTTCCTGTATATGAGTATCGAATGATAGCATTCATTTTTATCATTGTTGAGGCTTATTGTTCTTGATCTTCAAATTCTGACGGCCTTCAAACTACAGAAGAATGATAAAAGTCACTTGCTGACGATATACTGGTTAAATTATAGATGATGGATGATACAGTAATAAGTGCCCCTCCAACATCTCTGGAAACATCTGGCAACTTTTAACAGTGCATAGCTCATCAGAAACTAACCAGTTAGGAGTGTCGCCGATTCAGCTTGGTTCGTGGCAACAAAGTCCAGCAGTATTAATTGCAAATATGATAAGCAATAACGTCGGGGATATAATCCTACTGTCGGCCGTGGTATTCAGCGATCAGCCTTGTCCTATTTAGTAATAATTGCAGCTAAACATGTTAAATGGCGGATAGTGTTGATTTTGACAATGTTATCATTAGGCCTATTTGTTACCTATGTGTGTGTAATGTACATTATTCGATAACACTAGACTAATGCTCGTGTTGAGGGCAACTCCAGCATCAAAAATCCACCCTGAATCCTGTCAAAATTGATGTCTGCTCTCTCTTCACAGTGAATTGAGTTCCAACGGCAAGCCCTCTTGAAATGATCGAGGCAAGTATATGTTTTGCAACCCCTTATTCATAATAGAATTGGAATAAGGAGTAAATAAGGAGAATTCTTTTTGGGGGCTTAGACATGTAAAGTGAAATTGACGGTTCGTACCTGCTACTTTTTAATCTAGTTGAATCATTTGAATTGTATCCTGGTACTTCTATCTCCCTCCCTTCTATACTTTAACTAGATGGGATAATAATGAAATATGAAATATGGCTGCAGTGTTCACCAGGTAAATCACCAGGGAAGGTATCTTGTTGTTCAATGATTAGAGTTGATGGTGATTAATTGTTGCAATAGTTATCCCAGTAACTTTGAACCCTTTAAGCAGTGATTCGCGGGTGTTCGATTATTTGTGGTTGAGAGCAACTAGATTTCGCTAATCCATCATTCCATAATACGAAAAATGTTCCTTTCAAATGAGGCTGGATGGTTCTTATCCATCCCGTGGTTTCGTTTGGCATTGCTGTTAGAGGATATCTACTGGTCTACTTAGCCTCAAATGACATTAGTGTGAGGAGTGGTCGAAAGATTGTGTCATGCCCTAAGTGCACGTAATATGTATTCCATCCATATTTCTATGGCCTGCTGTGGAGGAGGGTGATAAACGAAAAAAAAGTGCAGGTGCATTGTTTGGCCTCTAGCAGGGACACTCTTTCTTCTTTCTCTCAAGGAACATTTAGACAACTCTCGCCAAGCCTTGTAAGACTTCGATGTGGAGGCATTACGAGAAACTTCAAGCAACAACCTCTTAGGTAAAACTGAGGTGAGTACAGCAGAACTTATCCTATTGTGAATTGGAATGAATTTCAAATCACATGGAAATATCCTGAAAAGTATATTTTGGTGATGAAATTTGTAAGGGGTTCAGACTAAATTCTAACAATGAAGTGGGCAAGCCTGTGAGCCGATAATTCCAATGCCAAGTTTCTGACAACCCTATATCTGAAATTCCCTAAACTTGCTCGTGACTGATTCATTATTGAGGAGTACGAAATTGACTATGGTATTTGTGTTTGTTGCCCCTCAAATGATATTCCAAGTGGCAAGTTTTACTGATCAATCATCAACATATAGTCAGAAATTCTCGACAGCTTGATTTGTGATTTCCATTGTAATGGTGTAGATGGTCCCAATCGCTTCTGGGTGCTGATCTAATTAATATTCATGAGTGGGGCAGAGCTGGAGATCAATCTCCTGAAATGCCTTAGCCAGAGCTGAGCTGACATTGCTTTCTAAACTTGTCAGCCAACCAATCACATAGCTCATGGTCCTTGTTATCACAGACTTCCACTTGGTTGTTTGAGAGTCGAAACCACAAGGTTGAATTTCTAAGAAAGTAGTTCACCTGTGTTGACTGGTTTGCCCTGTATGGGTTATATTGATTTTCACAAGGCTTTTGACTCCGCTGTGTAAAGATGTCTAGAGCTGTGTGTCTTCTCCCCCGAACTCATGGCTGTTGCTTCAACTTCAGGAGCCTTAGAGAGTTGGATTGTTAAGACCGAGTCAGGCCAACCAGCCATCGTCTGTATCATAGTAGAGTGGGGCAGTACATTTTCTACCTACCAATTCCCCCCCCCCCCACCCCCCTCTCATTTTCTTGTGAGGGGAAGGACTGACTCCTGTCCCTGTCTGTAAAATGGTGAAGTTACGAAGAGAGAATGTGCCCCCTGACGACTTTATGGCCAGAAAGCCTGTAATTATCCACATGAGTGCAGTGCTTCAGATCAAGCCAGTATGAACTCGACTAAAATACTAGTCTACTATCTCCCCTGATTTGTGTAAAGAAGTTTGTACAGCTTGAAGGAGTGGGGTTGTGTTGATGTTTTGTCATGTATGTAGGTATTTTGTATGTATTTTGCCCATTTCCCCATCTCCGATGCCATGCACCAGCTTCTATGCACCTTCACCAGTTCATCCACAACCTAGCATTCCAGCAGTCCTCGGCTATGTTCCAGCGGGTCACGGTTTCATGGACTCCAGGTTCCAGAAGATGCAGTTAAAGAGTTGTGTTCGGTGAGGGAGTGGTTACCCTTGACCCTCGCATATTGTAATTTAGGGCAGTGGTTTGGAAAACTTGATTATAATTCCAGGTAAAGATTGTTAAATTCTCTATATGGAACAGTGGAGTAGACAAAATTTCCGTATATGGGGGGGGCGGCTCTCAGTAATGCGTTCAACGAATACCATAATATGGAATCGAAAGCCAAACAAAGCCTTTTTGTCTTAGTCCAGCATTTTCAAAACAGCCAAAATGGACCAATTTCAATGAATTTTTCAGCGTTTGTACTTTGACTAACCACCTTTCAGATAAAGTCGAAAGTATAGCCGCAGTACTTAAATTCACCACGCCCAGCCGAGACCCCCAAATATATTATGGACGACTTTTTGATTCCTTGCGAAGTCAGAGGAATCTATGCAGTCCATGACAGGGTGTGTTGTGGATGTATGTTTGTGTGTGGATGTGATGCCGGTTGTAACACCATAACTCGACCCCCACTGGATGGATGAAGCTCATTACTTGGTATGGTGTGTTCCCAATGATGAGTCATGAACCCTCTATTTGTTTTTGGAGTAGGTGAGGTTCATCTGATTTTTTTTTTTTGGGTAACCGGATGATATGTCAACGTCTGAAAAACCTTGTAACACGAGAGTCCAGAATGGTGGATCTGATCAGGTTGAAATGTGTGTGTATAGCTTTCTTATGGAGAGTACAGGGGAAACCCTATTGTTTTTGGTTCAGGTCCGAGGGGAATTTGGACAAACAGAGAATTGTTGAAAAAGTAATATTTGGCCCAATTTTGGCTTGTAAACACGATAACTGACCCCACCTGGATGGATGAAGCTCAGATTTGAGTATGTGCGTTCCCCATGATGAGTGCATGAACCCTCTTGTTTTGGGGGTAAGGTCAGAGGTCATCTGAGATCACCAGATGTCAAAGTCGAAAAAACCTTGTAAACAAGATGAGCCCAGAATGGTGGGCGATCAGCGTTGAAATTGGGTGTAATGCTTTCTTATGAGGAGTTTTTTTTACAGGAAACCCTATTGTTTTGTATAGGCGCTAGTGAACTTTGGTCAAACAGAAAAATTTGTTGGAAAAGTTCATATTTCGGCCAAGTTGGCTTGTAAACACGATAACTCGACCTACCTGGATGGATTGAAGTCATATGGATTGTGTGCCCCCATGATGACGTGCCATGAACCCTATGTTTTGTGGGCAGGTCACCACGAGTTCTGAGGGTCACCAGATCATGTCAAAGTCTGAAAACCTTGTGAACACGATGAGTCCAGAATGGTTGGTTCTGATCAGGTTGAAAATTTGGGTTGTTGGTAACTTTCTTATGGGGAGTACAGGAACCCTATTCGAGGTGAATGTGGCCAAAAACAGAGAATTTGTGAAAAGTTATAATTTGGCCAATTTTGGCTGTAAACCCGATAACTTGACCCCGCCTTAATGGATGGCATCGAAGAAAAACGCATATGTATGTGGGTTTCCCATGGTGAGTACATGAAACCTAGTGTTGTGGGGGTCAGGTAAGAGATCACCAGAGGTCAAGTCTGATGCAAACCTTGTAAACACGATGAGTCCAGAATGGTGGTCTGATCAGGTTGAAATTTGGTGTGTAGCTTTCTTATGGGGAGTACAGGAACCCTATTGGTTTTTGGTTATAGTCGTTGGTGAACTTCGTCAAAACAGAAATTTAGTGTGAAAAGTCAGGATTTTGGCCAATTTTGGCCTTTTAAAAACACGATAACTCAACCCACCTGGATGGATGTTGAAGCTCATCTTTGGGATGTGTGTTCCACATGATTAGTGCATGGAAACTAGCGTTTCTGGGGGCAGGATCAGAGGTCATCTGAGGTCACCAGTGGTCAAAGTTTGAAAACCTTGTAAACACGAATGGTCTGGTTGATCTGTTGAAATTTGGTGTTGTTAGTTTCTTATGGAGAGGACGGAACCCTATTATTTTGGTGCAGGCGGGGGGGGGATGGTCAAAAAATAGGAAATTTGTGAATGAAAAAGCAATATTCGGTAAATTTTGGTTGTAAACACAATAACTCGACCGGATGGATGAAAGCTCATACTGGTATGTTGTTCCCAGCGCATGGACAGTAATGAAACCCTATTGTTTTGAGGTCAGTCAAAGGCCACATCTGACCACCCCCCCCCCGGTCACAACCCCCCGAGGTCAAAGTCTGAAACTATAAAATTAGTGTGTCGCTTTCTTACAGAGTACAGGAACCCTTGTTGTTGGTTGGAAAAAAGGAAAATTGTCAGATTTTATGTTGTCCGTAATGAGCTTGTACAATCTTCCAGTTGTCTTGTGTCTGGCTATAGTTGTCAGAGAAGAATCAAGGAATCACTAAGCTTTTGGCTTCCTGGTGTGAGGATACCTTTCGGCAGATGAATCTTCAGCTAATACGGTGTTGTGTGACCCATGATGTGCTTGTGGTTACAGTCTTGCAGGCAGAGGAGGGGGACAGTAACATGGTTCCAATGACAAGATTGGGATCAGGACTGGGTTAGAGTAGCCAGTCAGGAAATAGGAGACATGCAAGATGATCACAAGTTGTCCAGTTATTACTAATTAGGATTCATCACCGCTGCATCATATTGACAATGGCTATCCACTATCTCTCTATATAGAAAGAAGAAAAAGCTTCCTGGAGGAGCTCATATCCATGAATAATAGGGCATAGGGCATTAGGGTTGGATCTCACTGGTTTTCTATCATAGTTCAGTCACTTAGTTTTTAAGTAACGGAAACTGTCTCACATCTAGAAATTTGTGTATGGCCACAGTTGTGCTGATGTTTTGTTGACTTTCATGTTGAATTTCAAATATACCCATCTAGCATGTTGACTGGAGACGTACATTCCCTGCCTGGTCGACATGGCAAGGCATTATTGGAGGTGATGAAGATCTACTTCACAACAATTGAGGGCAGGCCAAACAAGAAATGACCATAAACACACGGAGGGTGAACAGTGGTGATGAATATTTAATAATAAAACAATATTGAAAATATCACTAATTAATGATGATGGTAGTTATCATCCGTCTATAATAATATACAGAAAATGAATTTTTAGTATGATTGCAATCGTTTTTCCTAAATTTCAAGATTGAACGTTCTATCAATGTGCATTAGCTGATTGAATAGGAAAATTTTAATCTTTCAATGTATATTGACTATTGCATAAAATAAATGACATTTTTTTGGACTGTTTTAATGTAGCACCAATGCTGAAATTTTTGGACATATTGATATTATTTGGAAGTTTGGTGGAACTTTTCTGTGATAAAGTTGCATTCTAATGTTATACAGATATGTATGTTATTTTACCTGAACAACCAGGAAAATTTTTCATAGCAGCATCAGCCATATTGTAGTTGCTGTCATATGAGTGCTGGGAAAGAACTCTACGTGGATTTTATGGTCACCATTTTGCATAAATGCTTTATAGGTTTTTTTTGTTGTTGCTTGTTCCAATTATTTTCCATGGTAACCTTATGCACGATCGTGTAATAGTGCTTTAGTTGTCAAAATGTCACGTGATTGCCAATCGCCCACTTATACATGAGGATATAATGTTTCATTCATTAGCCCATAATTACTCTTGCTGCTCTAAGGTCGTCAATTATACATCAGAACCTATTGCCTCTCGCTGACAGTCTTAGGCTAGGATTCCACATGTGCGGATGCGGTCCCGTTACCATGTGAGAAATCGCGATATCCAATGTGAGCTGGAGACGGAGCCACCTTGCTGGAATATATCCTAGTACTTGGTTTGAAGAGAATATATATCAGTTCTACCAGGCAAAACAGTTCTAACTGAAAGCAGACCACTCACTGAAAAGCAAATAGAGGCACATTGTACCGATGCGGATGCGTATCACGCGAATTTAATTCTGTGGAATCTCTTCCTAAAAATGCCGATTAAGAACGATAATGTATTTGGCCTACTGCATTCTGATGGTCATTCCCGCATACTTTAAGTGTGTTCTCTTCTAAACAAATGTTAGTTTTTATAAGATGAGATATTTACATCCATCCAGTTGCGTACGCACGGAAGGGGGGGGTGGTTGATCATACGAATATAAAATTGAAATAAAACTGAGTTTGCAGTCCAATAATGTTTTGGCAACTGTTAATTGAAGCAAATACTTGTACCGCATGTGTCCATGGTGCTATAAATTATACTTATTTGCCAATAGGAGGGTGAGGCCATTTGTGAGGGCGCACTTCCCTTGGGTTTCGACCTCTCCCCCCCCCCTGTACGAATCTCTCACACATGCAAATCGGGCTCGAACTATGTTTTGGAGCTTCACTAGGCTGTGTTCGTTTTTAATTCCTTGATGGAGTCAGAGAATCTTGGTAGTCATGTGGGATATGGTTTTGTGTGTGGTGTTTGTTTGTGGTGTTGGACCTTTATGTGTGTGTGGTGTGCGTGTGGTTGTGTTGTGAGATGGTCCCCTGGTTAAGACAGTAACTGGACCCCTACCTGGCTTGATCAAGCTCAATGCTTACTCATATATGTAAGATTCCCCATACTGGTACATGAAACCACCCCATTGTTTCGGCACTAGGTCAAAGGTCCAGGGTCAAGTGTGGAAGACCTTCTGTAACTTGACAAGTCTTGAATGCTAAAAACCAGTCACGCCTATTGGCTTTTTGCATTGGATGTTGTTTTTGTCATGGAATGCATTTTAATCCTGAGGCTACACTCAACCTTTCTTGCAGAGTAGTCAGGGTGATTTTTTTCCCGCGCTTGATTAAATTCAATCCCTCTATTACAGATCTTTCTCTCATCTTATTTCCAGAACGAGGTTGGAATTCACCCCTATGGGCAGTTCCCTTCCTCTGTCCACACCCTCTACAAACATCAAACAAACACTGAGCATTTGGCCATAAGGCAGTGATATGGCAGGTAATATTTGGAGGAAGGTGAGGGGGTGGTGGAGGGTTGATGGCAAGACCAGGAGCCGACAGAATAATGAGGGGAGAGAACTATCTTGGCTTGCTAAATCTGATCTATTGTACATATAGGCATACAGGTTTCCAAACAAATCCTATCCACAACATGGTCCAAAAAAATGTTACAACCTCGATGATGCTGTTCTTTTCATAGTGATGGTGACTAGCTCAGAGTCCAGAAAGTTTACTAAAATAACATACTTCTAACCCAGTCCTTAGCCTATTTCATTACAACTCATGCTTGAATGATATTAGTTTTCAACTTTCTTGTAGTGCTGCTACCAGTGAACGTTATAGGCCCACAATAGATCCCATCTTACTGATTGGTGTTGAATTGTAAGGATCTAAATCGGGGATAACCTATTCCATGAGATGCATTAAAAAAAAGGTTAGTTGTGTTGGTTGAAGAGACGAAAAAATGAGCGGTAAACAAAGCAATTCTCCATTATTACGTTATTGAAACTAATCCCTGGGGGATAGTTCAAAGAATTTGAAACACGAAGGTGAGATTTTACTGGAAAATAAACTGTTGAGAATCAGAATTCACTTAAGTATTCACTTGTTTATTTGTTAATGTGGCTGACTTAGAGTCAAAACTGTTCAGGAGATGGTGGTTAGAAGTTGCAGAAGTGCACGTCCAATCCGATTTACCAACCCCAAATGGAAGACACTACGGCCATTTATATACAATGTGGAGTGGTCAGATAGAGGGTACTATTGACGGGGTTTATTGCTGTTCTTGTATGGGGGGGGGGGGGGTCCTGTTCTGGGTGACTAACAAGATCAATTTTCCAAACAGGTGAGTGGAAGTTGTGTTCAAATTCATGCATAGACAAAGGCTTCAGACAATATGGTAGAATAAGACCCCATACATAGTAATTAATTTTTACGTTCTTAATCAGCACAAATTTCCAATAAAATGTGCTTTGGCATTACCAGCATCATAATATGCCCCAAACAAGTTTCCAACCTACAAACCTGGCAAATACTACTTCAGGCAAACCCGTGTGTTCCTGATCAAAGCTTGCTTCACTCTGCACAATGAACTACGATTATTTGAAGTGGCAGGGAATCGACGTGGAGCTGCTGTAGTTTCTGGACACGTTGGGGCAACCGGTCTATCCCAACTCATCCTGCCGGAGTGTAGCTTTGCAATGAAAGACTCAATATTGGACATTCTGAAAGTGGGTAAAACAGAGACATGTAATACCCACATGAAGCAATTAATGAGTGGATATAGCGACTTTTTGTATATCGACAAGGTTACCAAAGGTTTCATCTGGTTCACATGTTAATGTTCACAGATGAGCTTGAAGTGGTGATCCTGAACACGAGGGAATCAGTTTTCAAGTAATTAGTTTCATTTTTATGATTTTTTCCAGGATGTCAACAGCAGGTTAAACGGTTTCTACAGGCCAGATCTCTCTAGCGTGAAGTATGATGACTTCATCTATGTCCGGACTTGGTCAAAAGCGTGAGAACAAATGCTAGAGGAACCAACAAGAACAACAAGCTCCAAATAATGTCCCCTTCTCCCCTCGACTGGGCACAGGTGATATTGAGGAGGGGGTGTAACCAATCCCAACTGTTCCTGGGACTGCCATTTACATTCCCATCCGAAAGACGATCAGTGGTGAACTCCGGGACCAAAACATTTTCAGAACGAATAAGTGGGAGATTCAAGTTCAACGTGATTTGATCACAGCTGAAGACGAAGATTATTGCAAATATTCGTGAAAAACACAGTAACCAAGGAAGCCACTTCCGCGAAACCCTGACAGTGAAGTCCAGGACATTGAGCATCGCAATTTAGTACAGACATATAGAAAAACATACGTGACTGCTCAACTTTACCAGAATGTTTGCTTGCAACGCGTCACTGATACCGTTCTGCTATTCTTTTACACACCATGACGCTGGTCCCATCGCCCTGACCGGCCCACCCTGCCTTTCTTTAACCCCCCCCTCCATTACGTTGTCACCTCCCAGTACATCCACTCTGATTCTCCACCATGAATCATGTTAGTGGGTATGTGCATTTTGAACAAACTAAAGATGTGTTTCTAATCTTGCAGGTTGATAGACCATCCGGTCAAGAGTTCTGTGGAGTCCCTCTTGAGCGGTACTCCACATGACTCTTCCTTCAGACAGCAGACCCCCTCAGCCAACCCTCGCCATTTAAGGAATGATCACAAGGGAGTTGCTATCCCAGGATACAGACGTTTATAGGCTCATTAACGAGAAGAGAGGGGTTGTATCGTCAATTTTCTTCCTTTTGTCGGAATCGATTAGCTGGATAGAATGTCTGCCTTTCAAATGCCCCCCCCCCCACGCCCATTAGTGCAGGAGAACTCGTGCTCTACGTATACACAACAGTCTATGGAAGGGCCAACGCAAACTGAACAATCGACTCCCCGGAGTTAAGAGAGAGTTCTAGTGGCACTTGGCCCCCCTAAGAATTGTTAGGCTCATTGCAAGATACGGATGTGAACCAGAGGTGCTATAGGTGACTTGGTTTTGGCACATGCTGCGGATATAAGGTAGATGACATGATAAGTTTCCAGCTAAAAATAATAATGAAGTTGTCGATTTGCCATAATTTATGTGAAAATTTAAGTTAGTCGGATTTTCATGAAACTTGGTGAATATGTGTTCTACCTTCAGTCCAAAACTTTTTATCAAAGATTCACGGTCAATGGAGGTCATTCAACGGACCTAATTCGCATAATTTAGCGAAATCTTGAAGTTGCTTTGGATTTTCATGAAGCTGGTGGGTATGGTTACCAAGGTCCAATTTTTTTTTTTATCATGGATTAGGGTTCATGGAGGTCAGTTAACATGTATAATAGCTAATTTATGCATGATTTATGCATGAGGTTTGCCAAGTTTTCATGAAAAACTCGGTAGATTTGGCTTACCTCTCTACTCTCCAACATTTTTACATGGACTGTGAGGGACATTGGAGGGGGGACCATTCAGAGTATCTATTTTGCATGGTTTAATCCAAATTCCTAACTGTTGGATTTTAAGGGAAGCTTGATGGTATGGTTACCTTTACTTCCCAAAAAATGTTAACATTGACTCAGTCACTTGGGTTATGCAGTTGTTTAACGTGCTCCATTCATGCAAAGTTCAATTTGTGCAGAGACTAACACTCACACCCTCAGTGATAACCCTATACCTCGATGCCCGAATTGTGTGACAAGCCCGCTCAGTGGGGTGTGTCTTTCACGATCGGGGGGTAACCCCCGGTAACATTTCTCCCACATTGAATTATAAAACCCAAGGAAATATGTTCCTTTTATTTGCCCAGCCAAAATAACAGATTACCATCTTTGATCGAACGGTTCAAAATGTTCTTGTAGTCCCGCTTATCACATCTCAGCATTCATTGGTGAAATAACTGACAATTGTCCCAACCTTATCTTGCACTGTGGAGGAAGGAAACAGTTATGGTGAATCTCCAGCCAAGTACCACAACAATGCCAGAATATATTCTGATCTTGGCTGTTGGGTTCAATAATAGTGCATTAGCTATGAAATGAAATGGACTTAGCTTTGCCCCCTTGGTGAGTCTGTCAACTGCAGAGTGAAGTATAAAGGGCTAATATATTAGCTGAGAAAAATGAATGGGGTCAGGCCAAACCCAAAGTTCATTCGACTTTATGTACGGATTAGTTTTTGAAGTGTGTGCATGTGTATTACGCAAGATCTAAAAGCATCCAATCATGCAAAATAAATGTCATAATTGCACAACCCTGCAAACAATCTTTACTTTCTATTGAAATTCAACATTAATTTCACTTCAAAAAAGAGCATTTAGTCTAGGGGAGAGGATTTGTAGGGGGTTGATAGGTGTTGATGATTACTTTGGTGAGAGAAAAGAACAACAGAACTCTGCTAAATGTTGACCAACAAACGAAACAATGGAAATAACATGACTAATTTTCAAGGGTTGTCCAAGTGTGACGTCATGCGTTTTATGCGCAATTGGATTCTCCACAATTCTCTGGCATAATGGACCAAAATTTGAAGGCCAGTAAACTCATCGGAACAGCAAATTGAAATGGGGGAGTTGGACCTATACGAGACAGTGTTCCATTCTCCATGATATAACCTCTGTTGTATCCTGCAGTTGTCCTCAAGGTGCTCAATAAAAGCTCCCAGATGTGGTTTTATACCTGGATGGAATCTTTTGAATCTCTGTCCACAGTTAACGGATGGAGGGCTGAGAAGGTTCATGGAGACCCCCGAGAACGAGGGAGGCTGGGAAGATCTGCCGGTCAAGTCCAACTTCACCAACCTCAACCTCCACGAGGTCCGCTTCCTCCGCAATTCCTCCTCCCACTCCTTCAAGGAGAATCAGCTGGTGGGGAAGAGCCCCGTTTCTCCCCAACCCTGGGAAGCGTGAGGGGGTTCTTCCAGAAGTTCAGCGATAAGGGCAGCCCCTTTGACAAGCACGTCGAAGAGGCGGGCGGAGAGGAAGAGAACATTGGCGTTGTGAATGGGGTTAAGTGGCATTTATGGTAATTTTGTGAGAAACTCCATGTATGGGTTGATAGAACATGAATTCAACAAATAGCTCATCCAGTAAAGCTTCACGCTCTTAATTGAATTTTTTGGAATGTCCATGTGATGTAAAGGTTTTCTATTTTGACCATGGACAAGGCCCATTAACCTACAGTGCCTTCCACACGATATGTTATTCAGGGGACCTGTATAAAGAAACTCATTAAAAATATTCAAGTATCCCGAAACTGTTAACAAAGTGTGAACTGAACATTTGTGGAAAGTGGGAAACTGGTGAATTTGTGAATTGTGAAACTGATTGTGAAAGGTGAAAGAGGACGATATATTGCAACGGAAAACAGTTAGGGTCACTCCGTGGATGTACTTAGTACTTTAGGGTTGACAAAAGCAAATTGTGCATGGATCAGAATACACACAACAACTCATTGAATTGTTATGTGGTGGGGGGAACGAAACCTACCATCTGAAGGAGAGTTATTGAGGTGCATGTTATATAAAGAAGCGAGGAGAGACGGATGAGTTTCATGAGATTGCAGGAAATGACAGTATGTAATTGTTTCTATGTAGCCAGTGATGAGGGGATGGGCTTCGATGATTCTGATGAGGAGGATGAGGTCCGCCCGATGATCTAAAGTCCAGATTGTATTGATGAACTGACTGGAGAGAGTCCACAGAGAGGCGGGTGAGTCATATTCCTCTTTTTCCCCTACTACACTCAGTCTACATGTGAGACTTTCATCAGGAAGAAACAGTTCAGACTCAAATCCAGGTGAACAGCAAATGAGGTAAAGCCAAGTCGGTTGTTCACACTTGCCGAATCAAACAACAATTTACTCCATACTTTTCGAAATCCAGTTAGAGTAAACATTCTACAAGGGTACACATTGGAACAATGCTTGTATACTGTTTACCGGGATTTGAAAAAACAATTACCTTTATAATTTTTTTATTTAGACACAGGCAGCTCTGTTGTACGATCCTCATATGGCTCCTCAACTTTAGCAGGCATCGGGATCCAGTTAGGTGGATGGACTTGAAGACATTCGTGTCGAGCTATTGTAACATATTCAACTCATACTATCGAACTACAGAGGTACTCTTGTTACCAAAGTCAATAAATGATCTCGACATGACAATTTCTACTTTCACAGATCCGTTAGTACTTCATCTAGCTCCGTAACTCTATGGAGACTTACGATTGTCATGGTCTATTTTACTTTTGACCAGACCAGTCTCCCTCACTCTTGGTAACAAATTGTAACTCGTTACCATTTGATAATACAGGTTACTACTCCTTACCAAGCCAGATCTCTACTATTACCTTTCACTTTTCAAATTTTTCAATCTACGCTCATAGTTTCAGCCGCAAGAGGACCAGGATTCCCTATAACAGTAAAGGTCTCAACCCTCTGGAACACCACCATCAATGTCTTCCCGCCTCTACGGCAAGTACACGTTGCCGATGAGCTCCGTCCTCAAGCCCATCGCCGTTCGACGTCGTCCTCTGTATGTCAGAGCTCTTCGACTATTACCTCTTCTCTCATATATCCTTCTTTGCCTGGATTGTGTGGTAAGTTGGCTGTTTCTACCCTATTCTGATTATTATATTATATTATTTTCTTGTTTATTACTAGTATTATTATTATTATATTATTATATTATTATTATTATATTATTATTATTATTATTATTATTATTATTATTATATTATTATTATTATTATTATTATATTATTATTATTATTATTGTTATACTATTATTATTATTTTTATTATTTTAAATTTGGGTTTGATTTTTTCCCATACTGGTTTATGGGTCCAAGTCAAATTGAGCAAAATTTATTTGGGGGCTGTCATGACAGCCTCAGGGGCCTTGCTATCTGTTAAAAACTGGCAACATTTGCTTGATGTCACAAAAAAAACATTCCCAGCGCATTTCGATACCGTGAGGGTATTTTGGTCACAATGATGATTCAATATAATGTTAGTTCTGATATACTGTGAAGTAACTTTGTGTGACGTCACTCCAACAACAGTGCCAAGTAAGTCGCTTCTGGTTATGAACGGCAATCTTCTCCATATCGCCGTGGAGTGCCATAATATCAGCAAACGAGGCATAAATGTAATTGACCGTCACTCAGAAGCCACGTCAACACAATTGTGTGGCTCAAGCCCTAATAAATGCAATTGGAATTGAAATTGGTCACTTTGTCCATTTGGGCCGTGTTGAGGCCTGATTTTTGATTCCTTGACGAAGTCAGGAATCTATTGGCAAGTCACGTGGTGGTGTGTGTGTGTGTGTGTGTGTGTGGTTGTTGTGTGTGGGGTGTGTGTGACGTCCCAGCTTGTAAACCAAAACGATAAACTTTATCGGGTCTGGGTAGGTCAGGCTCATCCTTGGTCTGTGTGTTCCCCATGATGAGTACATGAACCCTATTGTTTTTTTGGGTCAGGTTAGGGTCCTCTAATGGTCATCAGAGTTTCAAAGTCTGAAAACCTTGTAAACACTTAAAGTCCAGAATGTTTGGTCTGATCAGGGTTTTTTTGACATTGGGTGTATAAAGCTTTTCTTTTGGGAAGTACAGGAACCCCATTGTTGTTTTTGGTTCAGGTCGGGAGTGAATTTTGGTCGAAAATAGAAAATTTGTGAAAATTCGAATTTTGGCCATTTTGGCTTGTAAAACCACGATAAACCTGAGACCCCACCTAGATGGAGAAGCTCATACTTGGTATTGTGTTCCCGCATGATGAGTTCATGACCCTAATTGTTTTGGGGGTCAGGTCAAGGTCATCTGAGAGTCACCAGAGGTTCCAAAAGTGGAAAACCTTGTAAACACGATAGTCCCAGCATGGTTGGTCTGATTCAAGTTGAAATTAGGTGTATAGCTTTCTATTGGCAGTACAGGAACCCTATGTGGTTTTGGTACAGGTCGGGGTGAATTTTGGTCGAAAATAGAAAGTTCGTGAAATATCGATATTTTGGCCATTTTGGCTGTAAACACGATACTCGACCACCACTAGATGGATTAGCTCATACTTGGTATGTGGTGTTCCCATGAGAGCACATGACCCTATTGTTGTTTTGGTGTCGGGCGTAGGTCCATCTGAGGTCACCAGAGTACAGTCCTGAAAACCTTGTAAACAAACAACGATACGTCCAGAATGGGTTGGTCTGAGCAAGTTGAAATTAGGGTGTATATAGCTTTCTTCTTGAATTGGGAGACAGGAACCCTATGTTTTTGGTTGTCAGGTCGGGGTGAATTTTTGGTCGAAAATAGAAAATTTGTGAAGGGTGGAAGTTTCATCATTTTGGGGGCCACTTTTGGGCTTGTAACACTATAACTCCACCCCACCGGGATTGGATCGCTCATACTTGGTAATGTGTTGTTCCCCATGATGAGTACAATGTCCTATTGTTTTGGGGTCAGGTCGAGGTCCCCTGAGGTCACCAGAGGTCAACGTCTGAAAACTATGTAAAGACATAAGCCAGAATGGTTGGTCTGATCACTTGAAATCAGGTGTATAGCTTTCTTATGGGGATACAGACCCCTGTTGTTTCTTCTGGTTCTGTCGGGGTGAATTTGTGGACGAAAATAGAAAATTTGGAACAATTTGATATTTTGGCCAATTTTGCTTGTAAACCACGATAACTCGATCCAACTCGCCCCACCCGATGGATGAAGCTCATCTTGGTATTGTGTTCCCCATGATGAGTACATGAACCCTATTGTTTTGGGTCAGGTACAGAGGACATCTGAGGTCCCTAGAGTTCAAAGTCTGAACCAACCTTAAACAACGATAGTCCAGAATGGTGGGCCTGATCAAATTGAAATTAGTTGTAAAGCCTTTCTTATGGGGAGTACAGGAACGCCTATTGGTTTTTGGTTCAGGTCTAGGTGAATTTTGGTCGAACATAGGAAATTTGTGAAATTTGGAATATTTTGGCCAATTTGGGCTTGTTAAACACGATACTCAAACCCCACCTGATGAATGGAAGCTCATCTTGGTATGTGTGTTCCCCATGGTGAGTACATGATCCCTATGTTTTGGGGTCATCAGAGGTCATCTGATGTCCACCAGATGTTCAAAGTCCGGAAAACCTTGTCAACACGATAATTCCAGAATGGTGGTCCCTGAATCACGTTGAAATCAGGTGTAATGCTTTCTTATGGAAGTACAGGAACCCCATTGTTTCTTTCGTTAATGTCGGGGTGAATTTTGGTTAGAAAATAGAAAATTTGTAAAATTTGATATTTTTGCCAATGTTGGCTTGTAACAACGTAATCGACCCGCACCCCCGATGGATAAGCTCATACTTGGTATGTGTGTTCCCCATGATAGTACATGAACCCTAGTGTTTTGGGGTCAGGTCCAGAGGTCATCTGAGGTTCCCCAGAGGTCAAGTCTTAAAACCTTGTAAACACGATAAGTCCATATTGTTGGTCTGATCAAGTTGAAATTAGGTGTAAAGCTTTCTTATGGGGAGTACAGGAACCCTCTTGTTTTTTGGTTCAGGTCAGGAGTGAATTTTTGGTCTCGAAATAGGAATGTTTGAAATTTTGTATTAGGAAGCCAATTTTGGCTTGTGAACCACTCTAACGTACTCCCTTCGACGCCACCTGATGGATTGAAGCCTCATACTTGGTATGTTTTGGTTCCCCATGATGATTATATGAACCCGATGTTTGGGGGTCAGGTCAGAGAGCCTCTGAGGTCACCACGGTCAAAAGTCTGAAAAACCTTGTAACACATTCCAGATGGTTGGTCCTGATCAAGTTGAAATTAAGTGTATATTTTTTATTGGGAGTATCAGGAACCCTATTGTTTGGTTCAGGTCGGAGTGAATTTTGGTCGAAAATAGAAAATTTTTGAAAATTCGATCTTTTGTCCAATTTTTGCTTATAAACACGATACTCAACCCCCTGGATGGATGAAGCTCATACTTGGTATGTGTGTTCCCCATGATGATGCAGGATCCCTGATTGTTTGGGTCAGGTTCAGAGTCATCTTAGGTCACCAGAGTTCAAGTCTGAAAACCTTGTAAACACGATAAGTTCCGAATTGTTGGTCTGATCAGCTTCAAATGTGGTGTGTAGCTTTCTTATTGGGAGTACAGGAACCCTATTGTTTTTGGTTTACAGGTCGGGGTGAATTTTGGTCGAAAATAGAAAATTTGTGAAAATTCGAAAATTTTGGCCATTTTGGCTTGTAACCACATACCTCAACCCCACCTGGATGGATGAACTCATAATTGGTATGTTTGTTCCCCCATGCGAGTACATGCATCCCTATTTGTTTGGGTCATGTCGAGGTCATCTGAGGTCAAACCAGAGGTCAAAGTCTTAAACCTTGTAACACGATAATTCCGAATGGTTGGTCGGAATCAGTTGAAATAGGTGTAAAGCTTTTCTATGGGGAGTACAGGAACCCTATTGTTTTTGGTTCAGGTCAGGAAGTTGAATTTTGGGGTCCTGAAAATGGAAATTGCGAAAATTTGATATTTTGTCCATTTTTGGCTTGTAAACACGATAACTCAACCCCCCTGATGGATGAAGCTCATCACTTGGTATGTGTGGTTCCCCATGATGAGAACATGATACCCCTAGGTTTTTGGGGTCATGTCCGAGGTCATCTGCGGTCCCCCGATGTCAAAGTCGGAAAACCTTGTAACACATAAGTCCCGAATGGGTTTGGTCCTGACAAGTTGAAATCAGGTGTATAGCTTTCTTTGGGGAGTACAGGAACCCCATTTTTTTTGTTCAGTTCGGGGTGCATTTTGGTCGAAAATAGAAAAATTTGTGTAAAATTTGCTATTTTGGCTCGAATTTTGGTTGTTAACACGTTAACGCGACCCCACCTGGCTGAAGCTCATACTTGGTATGTGTGTTCCCCATGATGAGTATAAATGAACCCTAATTGTTTTGGGGTCAGGTCAGAGTCATCTGAGGTCACCAGAGGTCAAAGTCTGAAAACCTTGTAAACCCGATAATTCCATAATTTGTTTGGTCGTCAAGTTGAAATTATGTGTAAAGCCTTTTCTATTGGTAGTACCAGGAACCCTCAGTGTTTTGGTTCATGTCAGGAGTGAATTTGGTCGAAATGGAAATGTGTGAATATTTGGTATGTTAGCCATTTTGGCTTTTTAACACGATAACGCAACACCACCTGGATGGATGAAGCTCAACTTGTATGTTTGTTTTTCCCCAGATGATCTAATGAACCCCTAGTGTTTTTGGGTCAGGTCAGAGTCATCTGGAGGTCACCTCGGTCAAAGTCTGAAACCTTGTAAACACAATAAGTCCGATGGTTGGTCTTATCAGTTGAATTAAGGTATAGGCTTTCTATTGGAGTACAGGAACCTATTGTTTTTGGGTCAGGTCTGGAGTGAATTTTGGTCGAATAGAAAATTTTTGACAAGTTCGAGATATTTTGGCCAATTTTGGCTTGTAAACACGATAACTCAACCCCACCTGGGATGGATGAAGCTCATACTTGGTATGTGTGTTCCCCATGTGAGTTGCATGATCCTCCTATTGTTTTGGGGGTCAGGTCAGGAGTCTCTGAGGTCACCGAGGTCAAATCTGAAAACTTGTCAAACACGATAGTCCGAATGTTGGTCTGAGCAGTTTGAAATCCGGTGTATAGCTGGGTCTTATGGGGAGTACAGGAACCCTATTTGTTCTGGTTCCGGTGTCGGGGTGAATTTTGGTCGCAAATGAAATTTGTAAAAATTTGTATTTTGGCCATTTTGGCGTGTAAACACGAACCTCGACCCCCCCGGATGGCTGAAGCTCATACTTGGTAGTGTGTTCCCCATGATGATTAACATGAACCCTATTGTTTTGGGGTCAGGTCAGAGGTCATCTGAGGTCACCAGAGGTCAAAGTCGGAAACCTTGTAAACACGATAAGTCCATTAATTGTTGTCTGATCAATTTGAAATTAGGTGGTAAAGCGTTCTTATGGGAGACAGAACCCATTGTTTTTTGGTTCAGGTCATGAGTGATTTTGGTCGAAAATAGGAATTTGTGAAAATTTACTATTAGCCATTGTTGGCTGTGAACACTAAAACTCGATGCCACCACCACCTGGATGGATTGAAGCTCATATTTGGTATGTTATTTTTCCATGATGATTTATGACCCTATGTTTTTTGGGGTCAGTCGAGGTCATCGAGGTCACCAGAGGTCAAAGCTGAAACCTTGTACACAATCGAAAGTCCCGAATGGTTGGTCTGATCAGTTTAAATTAAGTGTATGCTTTCTTATTGGAAGTACCGGACCCCTATTGTTTTTGTTCAGGTCTGGAGTGAATTTGTCCGAAAATGGAAACTTTGTGAAAATTCGATATTTGGCCATTTTGGCTTGTAAACCCAAAAGGAAGATACCTCCACCCCAACCCTTGATGGAAGCTCACCCTTGGTCTGTTTTTTCCCCATGATGATTACATGCTCCCTATTTTTTTGGGTCAGGTCAGAGGTCATCTGAGGTCACCAGAGGTCAAAGTCTGAAACCTTGGTAAACACGATAAGTCCAGATGGTTGGTCTGTCAGTTGAAATCAGTGTAATAGCTTTCTTATGGGAGTACAGAACCCTATTGTTTCTTCTTTTCAGGTCGGGGTTAATTTTGGTCGAAAATAGAAAAATTTGTACAATTTGAATATTTTGGCCAATTTTTGCTTGTAAACACGTAACTCGACCCCACCCGATGGATGAATCTCATACTTGGTATGTGTGTTCCCCATGATGAGTACTGAACCCTATGTTTTGGGTCAGGTCGAGTCAGCTGAGGTCACCAGCGTCAAAAAATTCTGAAAAACCTTGTAACACGATAAGTCCAAATAAAAATTTTTGTTTTGTCTTATCACGTTTTAAATTTAGTGTAAAGCTTTCTTTTGGGAGTACAGGAACCACTATTGTTTTTGGTTCAGTCATGGGATGAATTTTTGGGTCAAAATAGGAAATTTGTGAAATTTGATATTTTATCCATTTTGGGCTTGTAAACACGAATAACTTGACGCCACCTGGATTGCTGAAGTCTCAATCTTGGTTGTTTTTTTCCCCCTCATGATGAGTATATTAACCCTCTTGTTTTGGGTCAGGTCAGAGGTCATCTGAGGTCACCAGGAAGTCTGGAAAAACCTTGTAACAGAAACACGATAAGTCCTGAACGTTTGGTCTGATCAGGTTTGAAATTAGGTGTTTACTTCCTACATGAACCCTATTGTTTTTGGTAAGGGCGGGGTGATGCGGCCATACTTGGTTTGTGTATTCCCTCCCCATGATGATTACATGACCCTATTGTTTGGGGCAGGTCGGAGTCATCAGTACCAGATCAAAAGTCCTCACAACCTTTACATTTAGTGTGTAGCTTTCTTACCAGGGTACGGGAACCCTATTAGTTGTTGGTAGATGGAAATTTGTCGGACTTTATGTTGCTATAATGAGCTGGTACTATACTCCCATTTTGCCATTTGTCCGTGTGTTCTGGCTATGGGTTGACAAACAGTCAAGGATCACTTAGCCTTTTGGCTTCTGGTTAGCAAAATTTGAGGATATGAAACAGATATATGCACAGTTTGGTGCCTTGTACTTCGCACCCTAATCAAAACAATTGAATGATGACATGCATTACCACATAGTTTTTATTAGCCACCAGTTGGCAAATGGCATCAGACAACCCGGTGATTTGCCAATATTATTAACAAGTTCACACACGAAAGGAAGCCTTCCCTCCTTGGATAATCAACGATAAACCCAGTTTGGTATGTGTGCATTGCTGTTGGTAATCAATGGTTTTTTTTTCACCTGCAGAGCGACATCTCGGCTCTTGGCATCAACAGCAAGCTTCTGACGACACTGAAAGATCAGCAATAACTCACCCAGCAAAACCAGGCAACCACGGAATGACCCATGCAGCCGTCTGTGAGTAGTAGTAATGATTTCCTCTGATGAGTACCTTGCAGTACAAAAAAGAAGAAGACCTGTGGGGCACACATACACACAAAAATTTCACACGATTGACACTGGGATCTGCTAAGCCTGATGGTACTGCCATTGTCTCCTATTCCCAATAAAACCTTTTTCTTCCCAGTTTACCGTGCCAGTGGAGCACAATCTTATTGAAAAGTGTGTGGGGAGGGGGATTGAGATGTCTTTGAACCAGGAAATACTGTGTGAACAGTCTGTGGGAGCATTGTGCTAAAAGTGTGGGGGGGTATATATCCTCCCCTTCCCCTGTTGGAAGTGCACCCAGCACCTTGCCAGATCCGCACTTAGTCTTACCCCTGAAAATTATGTGTGTTTTGTGCAGGGTTCTCAAATCATTGGATAAACTATGTACTATTTAGGCACTGACCATGTACATGCATGACAATGCGTGTTATGGGGTTGCAGGTTAAAGGAAAAGAAGGTTAAAAAGTCCCATGCCAGACAGTTGCCCTTCGAAATCCAGGGATCCCCCCCCCCCCCCCTGGTGATGGAACACTGCCATAGGCCTCAGGCCTGGGGGGGTTGTGAATGTCCACGATACTACTCCTGATCTCTGCTGCTGGAGGGGGGGAAGTCCAATATAATATTCATGTCCGAAACGATGCCTACCAAATAGACATATATACAGATAATTAATGTTTTTCAGTGCAATAGTCAATATATTTCAGGAGATCACAGGATAAACATTGTATTTAATGGGTGCCGCCAAAACACAATGTAGAAAGTTGATCTTCATTTAATAAAATTTAGTAACACTGCTGCAATAGATAAAATACATTATCCGTTTATATAAGTATTTTTTTTTGTGCCTTCTTAACATTTTTTGTAATTTGTTACATGTATATCATTGTACCGAATGCCAGTAGAGCAGTTTAAGTTCATTTACTTGAAGAACTTATGAAAATTTTTCAGAGTCAAAAACTAAGCTGTTGTGGTCCACTGTCTTACCTGGAACAGTTTACCAGAGGAAAAAGCTTCGTTTGACTGGTGTTGGTCTTGTTACTGCATGCATTATAATTGATTCACGTTTTCCTACGATTGTGGAACACAGCACCTTCATTTCCATGGTCCATGGGTCATTGACCAATGAATGGGCAATGAGATGATATAGTGTTATTTACATTACCTATCATATCATCGGGTATGAAAATTAAATCTATTTTGGAAGATTCACATCGTGCACAATGGTTCACAACACCTAAAAATAGAACTTCACAACTGAAGTAGATTCTCTTGTTCTTTTTCTCCTTTTTATAACCCTCAGATAATTAGGCTTTCCTCGCGTTTCCCCATGTGCATTGTCTGGGATCGCCATCTCCACGGGCTAGCCGAAAGAATTGTAGGAACAGAATCTCGTGGTAACTATTCGTCAAGTCTCCTGATTCATTGGCGCTTGGAACACCCATAATCCTGTCATTTTTGTGACATTCCGACTTGTGGCATTGGATAAGTCTGTTTTGTACGAATATGTATAGACCATGGTGTGATTGATTCATAGGAACAGCCTGCACAGTTTTGTCGAACACTTAGGCGGAAATTGCTATATAGTCTGTTGTTTTAAAAAAAAAATCAATCTCACTACTCGAGCAGAATCGGGCAATAGTGTCCATTATGGGAACTTTTTGCAAGACCATGTTTGGATACTATTTTTTTGGACGTCATGTATAGCATCTGCCAATGAAAAAATTAAATGAAAAAGATGAACAATGTGGCTATATGATCCATTTTGACTGGACAAAAAAATGCAGTATTGCACTCCTCACTGTTATGGCCTATGTTGGAAAATTCTGATACATCCGTGGTGATTTACGGATCCGCAATTGAATAAAATAATTTTCGAAGGATCTTATTTATTGGTTGTCACTTTATGACGGTAAATCAATGTATCGTATAAACTGTTTGTCCTCTCTATATTACATCGAAAATTATTACACCAGCAATTATCATTTTCTAATCTTCACAGAGTATTTTTGGCCCAACAACTAGAACTCCTTCAGCCACAACTTGAGGCGGTCATTCCTTCGCCAGAACCCTTCTACAGCAAGTTTTACCTCACAGGTACTCGTGAATTTCATGATAAACCTTTTGGAAGTGTTTTAGCAATGCCTTGAGGGCAGTCATTCCATTCTGCCAAGAAACCATTCCTACGAAGTTTCATCATCACAGGGAACTTGAATATTCATGATAAACCTTTTGGAAGTGTTTTAGCAATGCCTGAGGCAGTCATTCCATTCTCCAGAAACCATTCCTATAGAAGTTTCACTCACAGGTATTGACTATTTCATAAGTTATTCCCTTTGAAGTATTTATGGCACGACTTTAGTAGTCATTCCATTCTCTACAATCTCTACAACAGCAGTTTCCTATCAGGGTAACTTGAATATTCATAGTTCTCTCTTTGAAGATATTTTTAGCAGCGCCTTGAGGCAGTCTTCATTCCACAAATGAAACCAAGTTGGGCAACATGCAGTGCCCACCCCTGCTACTGTGAATCTACACCCTGTACCTTACTTACACATAGTGGCCCTTTCCATTCAGCTATTCGGGCAATTTCTACAAATATCCTAAACTGGCACCCTATCTTTCCTCTCACTCACTAGGGATCGTCGTCCATATTTCTGGCAAAGTTACATTCCCTAATTTCCCAATTTGGTTTAGTGGACCTAGCGACCCTAAACTACATCCTCACTTTGAGGATTCGGACCACCCTCTTCACAGTATAGATTTTTTCGGAAATTTCAGAGCAGGGTTCGTCTCCGTTGCACAGTTTGATGAACTGCGGCTTAGGTATTTCGCTATACATCTCTGCAATATCCATTAAGCTCGAGTGTGTATCTTAGGATTCAACACTTTCTTACAGTGACCTTCTTTTGGTGGAAAAAAAAAACATCGACTGTAGTTTTTTTTTTGTCATTATTGATAATATCTCGTCTCCTAGTTGCCCCTTGAAGCGGTCATTTCATTCTAGCCACACAATAAAGCATTAACTTAATTCCCCAAGAAACCCTACCTCCTGCGTCAGCCAAAAGGCACTGTGAATGTTCTTCAGCTTGTGACTGATGCCTCCCTGATCATCCATTTCATCAGACGGTGGGCCGTGGCAGGGAGCTCAGAGGTCCTGTCTATCGGGTGTGGCCTCTCGGTCCATCAACCTGGAGCGAGTACTTCAGATGAAATGATTACGTTCCGATGGGACATCAGGATACTCCTGTCACAGCACAGCATGTAGGGTGGATCACTATTCAGGTAGTTGGTATCACCATGTTACAGGTATATAAATTACATGTTACAGGTGTGTGGATATTATGTAATAGGTATGTGAATCATCATGTACAGGTACGTCAAAACCCATGTTACAGTATCTAATCACATGCCATAGGTATGCAAAACACATGCTACTGTATATGAATCACATGTTATGGATGCACTCTGTACAATTGATTCTGCCGCCTGTCCTTGTCATGGTAGCTTGGATAGGCTGGGCAATAGTGTTGCATATTCTCTCTCTCTCTTGAAATTGCGGATGGGTTCTGGCCATATCAGTGAGGGGGTCACCGGTTGACTGGTCTGAGCAAGGGGGTGGCTGTTGCTTGGCCACCACCACAACCTCGTTTTCTTGGCAACCAGGTAAAACGGATCGATTATCGCATATAATGGTGTTTTAAATATTATCCAATCCCCTCTTCATTCTGACTGGAATGAGCTTCTATCCTTATAGTCAGTTTGAATGTGGCGATGATGAAGTTCCTGTCACATTCTTATTCTGGAGATTTCAATGCGCACTTGTTCAGTAGGTATGAGTCTGTTCTTGGCCTGCCATGGCCCCGACAGTCCTGGTGACAGAAGTCCCAGGATAATTGCCTTTGATGAACGTCGTGGGCTCAGAATTGCTGGCTCATGGTTTTCAAAATATCCTGATGCGAGGTGCTGGAATTGGTATGCCAATGATGGTGTCATCACACAGCTAAATCGACCATTTACTCATAGCCGGAGATTGATGATGCTTGTGAACCATAGTTCCAATCTGGAAGGAAAGGGTGATACTCGCAATAACTTATCGAGGGGTTACAGTCTTCTCAAAACCTGGCAAAGTCTTTGCTATGATCATCCTAAACAGAATCCATCGTCAGTCGCTTGCCCGTCATCAGCATCTTGAGCAGCTGTGGTCATCCACCCCCAATAAGTCCATTATGGATTGCATCTTGGCTCCCCTTGTCCTTTCTGGGCATATGCGGGAATTCGGTAGAAGCTAAACTCTTGAACTTAGTTTCATTTTCAGAATTTGATCAGCTAATTTTGATGATCTCTTCTGATTTTCCCTCAGATAATTCCTTGAGTACAACACCAGACTGGAGAATGTAAAGCAAGTGAGTGATTTCCCTGTTTCTTTTTTTGATTCCTTGAACGACGTCAGAGGAATCTATGCAGTCACTTCGTGTGTGTGTTTGTTTTTGTGTGTGTGTGTGTGTGTGCGTGTGTCGTGTGTGGGTGTGTATGTGTGTGTGTGACGCCCAGCCTGTAAACACGATAACTTGATCAGGGTCTGGGTGTCAGGTTCATACTTGGTAGTTGTGTTCCCCATGATGAGTATCATTAACCCTATTGTTTTTTGGGTCAGGTCAGAGTCTCTGAGGTCACCATAGGTCCAACGTCTGAAAACCTTGAAACACGATAAGTCCAGATGGTTGGTCTGATCAGTTGAAATTGGGTGTATAGCTTTCTTATGGGAGTACAGGAACCCTATTGTTTTTTTTTGGTTCACGGTCGGAGTGAATTTTGGTCAAATTGAAAATTTGTGAAAATTCGAAAATTTTCGAATTTTGGGCTTTAAAACGATACTCGACCCCACCGCTCACCCGGATGGATTGAGTCATACTTGGTATGTGTGTTCCCCAGATGAGTATACGTGCACCCTATGTTTTTTGGGTCAGGTCCAGAGGTCACCTTAGTTCGACCAGAGGTCAAAGTCTGAAAACCTTGTAACACGGTACTTCCCGAATGGTTGGTCTATCGAGTTGAAATTGGGGGTGTATAGCTTTCTTATGGGGATAAGAAACCCTATTGTTTTTTTGGTTCAGGTCGGGAGTGGTAATTTTGTTTTTGTCGAAAATTGAAAATTTGGTGAAAATTTGATATTTTGGCAATTTGGCTTGTAAACACGATACTCGACCCCACCCGGATGGATGAAGCTCATACTTGGTATGTGTTTTCCCATGGTGAGTACATGAACCCTATTGTTTTGGGGTCAGGTCAAGAGGTCATCTGAGGTCACCAGAGGTCAAATCCCTGGAAACCTTGTAACACGATAAGTCCAATAATGTGGTCTATCAAGTTGAAATTGGGTGTATAAGCTTTGTTATGGGAGACAGACCCTATGGTTTTTTTGGTTCAGCGTCGGGAGTGTGAATTTTTTGTCGAAATCGAAAATTGGTGAAAATTGTATTTTGGCCAATTTTGGCTTGTAAACACGATAACTCGACCCCACCCGGATGATGAAGCTATACTTGGTATGTGTGTTCCCCATGATGAGTTCTGATCCTATTGTTTTTTGTGTCAATTCAGAGGTCATCTGAGGTCACCAGAGGTTCAAGTCTGTAAACCCTTGTACACACGATAATTCCAGATGGTTGGTCTGATCAAGTTTTGTTTATAGCTTTCTTATGGGGAGTACAGGAACCCTATCGTTTTTGGTTCAGGTCGGGGTGAATTTTGGTCGAAAATGGAATTTGTGAAAATTCGAAAATTTTGGCAATTTATGGCTTTAACACGATAACTCGACCCCACCTGGATGGATGAAGCTCATACTTGGTATGTGTGTTCCCCATGATGAGTACAGAACCCTATGTTTTTGGGTCCGGGTCAGAGGTCATCGCGGTCACCAGAGGTCAATTCTGAAAACCTTTAAACCAATAAGTCTGAATGTTTGGTCTGATCGTTGAAATTAGGTGTATCTTTTTTCATTGGAGTACAGGACCCATCATTTTTGGTTCAGGTCAGGAGTGATTTTGATCGAAAATAGAAAATTTTGTGAAAATTTGATATTTAGCCAATTTTGGCTTGTAAACACGATAACTCCCCATCTGGATGGATGAAGCTCATACTTGTGTGTGTGTGTCCCCATGATGAGTACCTGAACCCTATTGTTTTGGGGTCAGGTCAGAGGTCATCTAAGGTCACCAGAGGTCATTAAGTCGCAACTTGTAAACAGGATAGGTCCAGAATGGTTGTCTGGATCAGTTGAAATTAAAGGTGTAAAAGCTTTTTTATTGGGATACCGAGAACCCTATTGTTTTTGGTTCAGGTCGGAGTGCATTTTGGTCAGAAAAAGGAAAATTTGTGGGAAATTTGATATTTTAGAGCCAATTTTGGCTTTGTAACACAATAACTTGACTCCCACCTGGATGGATGAAGCTATACTGGTATGTTTGTTCCCCATATAAGTACATGACCCCATTGTTTTGGGGTCATGTCAGGGTCATCTGAGGTCACCAGAGGTCAGTCCTGAAAACCTAGTAAACACATAGTCCCAACTGGTTGGTCTTATCAAGTTGAAATTAGGTGTAAAGCTTTCTCTTATGTGATACATGACCCTATTGTGTTTTTTGGTTCAGGTCAGGAGTGAATTTGAGATCGAAAATTTTGTCGAAATTTGATATTTTAAGCCATCTTGGCTTGTAACACAATAACTTGACCCCCCCTGGATGGAATGAGCCATACTTGTATTTTTGTTTCCCCATGATGAGTATAATGAACCCTATTGTTTTTAGGGTCAGGTCAGAAGTCATCTGAGGTCACCAGAGGTCAAAGTCGGAACAATTTTGCACAGACGATCAGTCCAGACGTTGGGTCCTATCAGGTTGAAATTAGGTGTGTATCTCTTCCTCATGGGAGTACCAGAACCCTATTGTGTTTGGTAAAGGGCGGGGTGAATGATGCTCATAGTTGGTTTTGTGTATTCCCCATGAGAGTACAGAACCCTATTGTGTTTTGGGGTCAGGTCGAGGTCCCTCTAAGGTTACCAGAGTTCGAAGTCTGAAAACCTGTAAATTTAGTGTGTAGCTTACTTACCAAGGGTACAGGAACCCTATTAGTTGTTTGGTAGATAGAATAATTTGTCAGACGTTATGTTGCCTATAATAGCTGGTACTATCTCCCATTTGTCCGTGTGTCCTGGCTCTGGTTGACATAAGCAGGTAAGGAATCACTAAGTCTTATGGCTTTCTGGTTATTTTCCCTATATGTCCTTCTCACATGGTTACAGTGATATTAGTT